>VYZR01091539.1:8704-19738 GCA_013400675.1 Oxylabes madagascariensis
TCTCAAGGGGATTTCTGTTATAGAACAAAAAATTGCAAATAAATGGAGGACTGTAAAATATCTCAGTGGAAGGGAAAATCAATAAATTATGGGGGCTCTGACCTACTACTGTTTTTTGTTTGTATTTGTTTAGAGATTAGTGGCAGGGGAAGCTGGAAATTATTCTGCACAGGCATTATAGTTCATGCAAGATAACACACATTTAAAATTATGCCATCATCCTTCTTGTAGTAATATGAGGTTAATTGAAAGGCCTATTATTTTTCTTCTAGTTTTTAAGGGGATGGATAAAATCTGCACTGGTCCACAGTGTTGCTGCAGATTTGAATGGAGTTCGTAAGTCCTGTGGTTGCCCTGGAAAATATACTGGTGGCCCATTTGTACCTGAATCAACAGCAGGGGTTGTTTTGTGGCAGGAGAAGGTCTCCAAGGTGGAAGAGCCTTTACAGAGGTGTTTCATATGTTGTGCATATTTACAGATACCGTGGAGAAGGCAGCAGGAGCAGCCAGTGAATCACCATGGGGTTTATGTGCAGTAACACAGATGTGGAAACGCTGCTGGCCATGTTCACTTAGTCAATTTGGGTACAACCTGAAAAGATATTGCTTCCATACAGTTTGGCAGAAACAGACATTTGGTTGCACAGGCTTAATGTTTTTGACTCTTCCAGCATTTTATTGAATGAAGAGTGTGAACATGACTCTGATTGCCTCTTTATTTTCAAGGGAGGGAAAAAAACCAGCTTGTTAAAACTGTTTAGAAGTCCNGTTCTCATATTAAATCCAAAACACAGCTCTGTACTAGCTACTAGGAAGAAAATTAACTTTATCTCAGACGAAACCAGGACAATTGACATAAGCACATATATCTATGCATGTATATAAATAAACTTATGTGTACTTATATGAAAGATGCAAGAGCAGAAAAAAAAATATTGAAAGGGATATCCAAGTAACATTTATGCTATTTGGAACTAAGGAGAATCTAGGAAAAAACAAATCTTGTTGAAAGTGGTAAAGTAGTCACAAACCTTGAATGGATACCCATTTCCATATATTTCAAATCATTTCTTGAACATCCCATTGGCCATAACTATTTACATGTACCTTCCAGTAACAATCACTGTTGCACCTACCTACAAGTGTGAGACCTACTTCCAACACTTCAAGTGATGATGAATTTTGCTCATATTTGTAACCTTTCACTTTACAGCTTTGACATTTCATAAGATAAAGTGAAAGGTGTTTATTGCTAGTGAGACTTGTTAAATGGATTAAAATGTGAAGAAAAGGCTTAACTCCTTTCATGTAGCATAGATTAAGTTCAGATTGCGTTGGATCCTGTACGCCTAAATCTGCTGTACATACAGAAAAATACATGTATCTATAGAGAAGCAAAAGTTTCTGGTAGTGAAAAGCCTGCCAGAAACAAGTCAGTTCAGGCAAAGATACAAGTGCCTACTTTGCCTAGGAGAAATATTCTTGTCACATAAAAATCCCACCATTAATCAAAAATCACATTATAGCTTCTGGAATGAAGTTTCCTTTACTACTCTTTAATAATAAGTCTAAGATAAGATAAAATTGGTAATTGTACCTTCTCTTCTGATAGAAGATAATACTAAAGTGGTATAGAAATTTGAGTTACAAGAATATATTCACCCTGCTAATAGGCTTCCATTATGTGGTCTTTACTGATTTATTCATTACACATTTTCCCCACATATAGAAAAATTTAATTGAAAGTTACTTATTACATTGTTACAAAATGTTAACTAGAAAGTTTTCTTTAATCAAATGATCATTAATGCTGGGAGAGCTAGTTTATTTCAATAGTACATTTATCAGGAGCGAGAATAACACAGGCATTGCCAACAATGATTTCACAGCACTATTTGTTCTGCAAGCACTTTCAGGGACTAAACAGATGCTTTTGCAGCTTGCTGGGATAGTATAATACTTTATTTATATTTATGACTTTTCATGATCAAAGATCTAATGACATGTGAAATGCAGAAAGGTATATAATATTGTGCCTTATCAAAGGAATGACATTACCAAGGATGGCAAGAGCTTGTAAAGTCAGATTCTGCCTTGTGCATGGCCCACAGAAGTAAGTGGAAGACAAGTGTTCACACTGTCTCAGGCAGGAAAGCAACTTGACATAACATCCTCCGGCAAAGAAAGAAGGGGAAAGTGTACTGGAAGCTGTAGCTGTATCTCAGTCACTTTTGCATATTTTGCATTCCCTGGAGGTGAGTTTTATATCTGTCTGGTACTACTGTATCCCCTGGCAATAACATTACCCATACCCTTGGGAAAACTGAGGGTTTTTCTAAATGGACCGGTGTCCCTTTTTCTGAGGTCCTGTGCAAACACAAAACTAAAAGAATTCTTTTGTCCTGAGGAGGTGGAGGATGAGGCACAAAGATGTTCCCAAGTGGACACACTAAAGCAAAGTAAAACCTCCAGGCAGGCAACAGCATAAGTGCACATGGCAGAGATTCCAATCCTGTCCTATGCGGCACCTTTTTGAAAGAATTTTGGCATATAACTGGATGTAAAATTTATCATAAAGCAGGTAGGAGTGTCCCATTGCACACCAGATTTAATTCTCTGCAGCCAGTCCAGCACCCAACGGTTCCCAGAGCATCCAAAGAAGATAAGTACAAACCTGCCTTCTTGCATAGTGGTTACAGACAGACAGACACAGCCCACCCATAGGGTAGATCCAGGCACCCTCCTTGAGATTTTAGGACGTTTGCAAGTATTTCCTGTGTTTGACAATAACCATAACTACACTGTAAACATCTCTTTTATTTCTGATTGCACACTGCTCAAGAACTGCAGAAAACTGAGTCATTGGGTACATTCATAAACTCCGTGGCTGGCAGACCCACAATCTGACTCAGACTCAACTGCCAGTGTTTGTTTCCACGGTAAACTCAGTGAAAATCAGAGAAGGAGAGCAGCTACTGAAAGAAATATCATGGCCAACTAAGGCACAAAAATAAATGAGAAAAATTCTAGCTGCAAGTTCAGAGACATTGACCCACATGCTAATCTGAAATCGAGACCTCACGCCCCTTGTTACCGCATATCAACCCTGAGATGAAGACACTGCTGCCCTTTAGTCTCTGGTAACCATTCTGGAACCACAAAACCAGTGATCTAGAAGATATGTATGATATAATTACATGGTCACATGCATTGAAATCTCCAAGCAATTTGCCATGGCCTGTGAAACACTTACTCTGGGCCACCTCCAGTTCCGGCTGTGGCTGAGTGAACGTTCATTGATGGCACAAAATTCCTGTGCAAACCTTTCAAAATGCTCTTTTACTGTTACATGGGCATGGTGGTGCCCTTCATCATTGTTGCTGGTTCCATCCCAGTGGCCACATTAACCTGTCCCCCCATCCTCTTCCCAACCCCACAGGAACGTGAGCAATCCTAGGGAGGATATAACAAAATTGCACCAACACAAGCTCATTACTTACTTTGTTTTCCTTGATTTGATGGTTTCCTTCGAGAGGTCCTTGCAGTAAACAAACCTGAATGGTGGTTATTTCTGAAGCTGCTCATACCCTGTGTGACTTGGCCTCTAGCCTGGAGCTCTGCTTTGCAACCAGCCTAAGGAATTATATAAGAAAACCACACATGCTCAATGATGTTATGCAATGTCTGTGGAGGGTTATAATTGTTTGGAGAAGCCAAAATCAGAACTGATGAGTAAGCATTGCTGGGGAGGCAAAGTCTTGCTCTGAGTTACACCCATGCACAGCCAGCAAGTTGAGTTGCTTGAAAGTCACATTTATAATGGTGCACCTTCAGAGCAGAAGTTAGCCTAGGGAGGCTAAGTTGGAATAATTTAAAAGTCTTTCCCACCCCTCAAAGCCAAATTCTTCCTTGCCTTAGATCTCTGTTGATGTCAATAGATTTGTTGAGACTGTAAATCAGGCCAGAAGTTGGCCCTTGTTTGGTCCAATTACCCCATAATAATCTCCCTGAGGACTACTATCCTGATGTGTGATTTGTATCCTTTCTCCTCTGAAATGCCATATTTATGTTTATAGATTGGGTTAGCAGTTCTGAGGGAGGGAAAAGGCTGCCTGAATCATTTACAAATGGGAAAATCCATATATTTGAGACCTGGTATGAAATATTTGCTTTTGGGCTGTAACCTTGTGTACTACTAAACTGCTGTCTAAAGTAAATATTTACAGCCAAGTTGCAACAAGTCCTAAGAACATGTGATTTTCTGTGTGGAAACACTGACACATAAGGGTGCGACTTTCTCCCAGTAAAACACTGAGTTAATTGTAGGTTTTGTAAACGTTATCAAGCTTAATCTTGAAATTAATTTTTAAGTGCTTGCTAATGATTTTTAAGCACGTATCAAGCAGCTGGTTTTGTGTCTGATTCCCAAGCTCTTAAACAGACAACTGTTTTCCTTTTAGTGACTTTGTCAGGCTTAACTTGGGATTAATTTGACTGCAGGTGTCAGATAAGCACAGTATTCCAGCAGCACTACCGAGAACCATGTGGGCAAAATGCAGAAGCATGAAAGCACGTTGGTCAAAACTCTGAAAGATTGATGGAAGTGAGTTATGCCGCTTAAATATCCTTGTCTGCCCAGAAAAGCTAAACTTGCAAGAGGGTTGTAAGGTATGCTATACAACTAGAGTTCTGCCACGTTCCCTGTTAACATAGATAACTGGTCAGGGCTTTTTTTAATCGCAATTTCTCTGTCAACATAAAATCCAGCAAGCAAGCTTCATAAATCATGCAGTGACAGCTAGAGTGGTTGGCCAGTGCTAAACACAACTGGACTCTTCTTTTTAAGCCTTTGCTTCTTAGGTCGCCTGCGTCAGCAGTACTCCAACAAACATCTGCAGTTCATCTTATCGTTTGAAGAAATATATGAGTTTCTCCATCAGGGTGGTTTTTTCAGCTTCAGCTTCTTGATTTGTTTGAACACCATCTGCTACATATAAAATGCAGAGAATTTGTGAAATGTGCATGCAGTGAGAAAATTTTAATTGTATTAACCTTTCTCTTTTTGATCAAGATCACTTCTTGTATTCATCGTCTCCTGATATGTTAGGTAAGCAAATAGACATGTCCAAAATACTGCCCAGGTATTTTATTTAAGATCTTCTCTCTCTATAATACACGAACAGCTCAGACACAGAACCAGAGTCTATGCCTTCCAGCATTTAGGAGTTATTTTAATACAGTTCGAGTTACACATCCAAAAAGAGTTTAGCAGCCGTAATCTCTTTAACAGATTTCCTCTCATTTTATCACTCTGCACCTACGCGTGTATTATTTGCATTGGAAAAAAAAAAAAAAAAGGAAACGAAGTTAATTGTTCCTAGAATTAATCACCAGAAGACAAATAACTCTGTCGATGGGTGCAGGTCGCTGCCAGCAGCGCGGGCTGAGCTGACGTGTGTCATGGCATGCGATTGCCACAGGGTGGTAGGAGAAGTGCGGCTCCGCGGCCACGCCAGCCCGCAGAGGAGAGAGAAAAGTTTGGAAAGGGAGAAGGAGGAATCGTTTTCCACTTAGTCTAAACAGAGGTATCAAAAATAAGGTTTAGCTCATGGCAAATCCAGATGGTTAAACATTTGACCCATATCTAATCCCTCTGCCAAGCGTGCACCACCACCATCACCGCTGTCATAACACAGCACAGGCACTTAAAATCACTTCGGTTCCAAGGAGCAGCACGCGTTTTGGAGAAAATTAAATTTTAAAGCATGTTGCAGGAATAGAAAACACGGTCCTGACAACATGTTATGGCTCCAGCTTTGAGAAGAGTGGTATCATATACACTAAAATAATTCATTGAGACTGCAGCTCGCTGCTATTCTGCGCATTTTGTTATGATAATATTGTACAAAGCATGAAGCAGCGCTTTGATATTAAAAGATTATTTTGCTGAGACCTATTTATTTTACTTAACCATTTAATAAAAGGGTGGGGACTTTTTTGGCCAGAGGAAAGGTCAGAAAAAGAAGTTCTGCCTCTCTTGTTAGTCCAGTTCATTGTACTGATGAGTCCTATGGGTTATTGATTACTGATGGTGAAATATAAAGGGGAAGGATCAAGTGACGCATATGCAAGCTAAATCCTTGGGTTTTGGCAATCACCTTAATGCCACTGATGTTCAGATTTGCTTTCAAGGGCGTCTTACTTGAGACACAGGGTACAGCTCAATTATATCAGAGACTATCAGAGACACCTTGATTGGAAAATAAATAAATAATTAAAATATTAAAGTGGGAAACATAGCATGTGTTTTATATAAATAAAATATATAACTTCCAAATGCCTTCATGTTTTATTTGGGGATTAATATAGTTATGTCCAACTAACAGACGAGAACGTGAGAGGAATATCGAGCTCAAGACCTTCAGGGTATGGAACAAACTACATATTCAAAAATGGGCGAGGTTTATGTAGTATAATATCATGTTTTAAACAGTTCATAAAAGAAACCAAGTGACAACAGAGAAGTGTGGATGATATAAAATAATGTAAACCTTCCTTCAAATATCAAGCAATTTTTTCTCTGCCTCAACTCACTTTCCACAACAGAGTGAGTGAAAAATCCATAGAGAATAAAACCAGTGATCCCTTTGAGCAAGGATACAAATTTACCTAGATATGTCAACCACACAGATTTATGGGACAAGGAGTTTTTCACCCTGAAGAAAAAAGCCTTCTTGTCAGTCATCTATAAAAAAAGCTGAAAATAAAGCTCTCTGAGTTATTTTTATGTTTTAGGAATTACAAGAAATTTCTGTTAAGGTTTGTTGGGGGTTTTTGTGGCTTCTTTTTTTTTTTTCTTTAAGCTTTCCCATAACCATGGAATAGTTCTCTTCATGGATGTATAAGAAACACTTGTGTTGTGCTGCTATTAATGGTATGATTTGTTAGTGTACTTTTATGTATGGAGTGTCTGCATCTGGTAAGGTCTACAACTGTACCTCCTTGACAGTGCCAGATGTTGTGAAGATAAAATACCTCCTGTGTGAGGAACTGCTGGAATCAGGCTCCATGATAGGTGTTCTTAATACAGTTTAAAAAGGCATCTGTCTTAAAATAATTTCAACATCTTACTTTTCTATTTACTGTTTTGTCAGACCTTTCTTATTACTGGGGAAATATTTTAGTGCCCCTCCTAACTTGATTTTAAAATTGCACTTCAGTTTCTTCCACACTGTTTTTGTGGGGGTTTTTATTATTATTCTATATTACTTCCCTAATGAAAGAGAGAAAAGGAAGAAAAAGTTTACTGTGGGACTCAGCTGAGGTTAAGCACATTGGCCCAGCCAAGCAAAAAAAGAATTGTCAGCAGGTATTTTTAAACCAGGTTAGCCATGAAAGAGCACGGAAAATAATGAGTCTGAATTTAGCCAAGATTTGTTCAAAACATTACAGACGGGAGACAAGAGGGCTGATAGAAGGCAGGAGAAGAGCCCTGCTTCGCTATCATACCCCATAACTCACTGCATTGTCAACCTCTTAAAATAGTAATGATACTTGACCCTTATTAGTATTTCTGGGCAATATATGAGCTTCAGTTTCCTTGGGTGAAAGATAATGCCTTAGACCACCCTTTAGACCACCATTCTATCTAGTTATAGTACATATTAATGTTATTCTTGGGTCATTTAACTTACTCTCAGTGAAGAGTGGAGAATGGTGCTAAGCTGTAAATCAGCTCTGTCCTGCAATGGATTTGTGCCATAAGAGATCATCTTGAAAATTCCAGCCTTGCCTGACCATGGTAAAGAGATTATGGTATGTAAGAATTCTGCTAAACATAGCTTGTTTCATTTTTGTGCTTCTCTGCTTGTCTACCCGGTGAGGAAATGTTAAGACCCGTTATGGTGGACAGTGCACTGAAAAGGAATATTGCTATAATAAACCCCCCAGGGCTAAAACTTTTACCATATGTGGTTAAACTCTCCATCTTTTCTAAAGGTGAGCTGCGGCAGTGAGGAAATTATTAAAGAAGGCCACTGATACTGTGCATAAAAATTATTTTTTTAATCCTCAGGGAAAAAGAAATGAGTTCATAAATGTATTGTGCTTAAAAGGTATCCTCTGAGTGCCAGTGTTCACACCCCAAATGACAGACTGAAACGTTCAGTGGCATTAGTCCATTTAACTAAATCCTGATTACTTGAGATGAATTCATTTAAAAAGCAAATGTACTGCTACTCCCTTAGCAAAGGTTTCACTAACTATTTCTCGAAATCATAAATATTTTTTCCACACTGTTCTGGCAAACAAATAATGTTTACCTTCAGCTTCCTAGAGAAGATTTACAGATAAGTCCCTAGTCTGTTTTGCAGATGTGCCTTGGTGAATTTAACAGTAATATATACTGTCATCACGGTTGTCTTCAAATCTTTGAAATCACTTATGCCTTTTACAATACATATTTAATTGAATGTCTAGCTAGCAGATACGTATAAGTATCTCACATTTGTGGGTGGGCATGTGTGTGCCTAATACATATATTTAGCACTTAAACATGGTACGATGAGTGATTGAGAAATGCCTAAGAGAGAGATATTTTATACATGCACATAGAGTCAGTAAATGCGTAATCTCCTGAAACAGCCAGAGACGGAGAGGAAAGTGAAGACACATCTGCAAATTAACAAATCATCTATCTTTGGGGTCATTCACAAATTAGTTTTGCAGAATAAGATAGAACAAAAACATAATTCTGACGAGCATTTGTTCTGGCTATTTATCACATAAAATTGTGTAACAATATTAGACACAGAAATTTTTGCTCAGCTTATTCCTTATAGTATTACCATGATTCCACAACTTGGTGCAGATGTTTCGTGCTGAATAATGTCCTGTAGTTGACATTTGTGCTCTCACTGTCGAACTTTTAAGTAGCTGTGATGCACATATTCCATAGGAACTATATGGGGGGACAAAGGGAAGATAAATAAAAAAATCTGTTTCAGGAAAGAAAACTTTAAAAACCTCTTCACCTCCTGCACAAGTGGAGGATTCTTCACATTTAATTTGCTATTTTTTAATAGCTACTTGTAATTTAAATTATTGCTCAGTAAGAGTGGCTTTTGAGGAAACCTGAATATTCCTGGGATTTGGTTAGCCTTTGGAAGTGTGAGCGCTTCCCTGCTGCAGTGAGGATGGTATGTCCCTCGGTTGAGACATATATACTAAAATCTATTTCACTCTGTATGCTTACTGTTAATTTTATTGCTTGAATGGAGCAAATGGTTGTATTTATACCTCAGAAGCTATTGTTAAAAAATTAATTGAACAGTTTTGAAGCTCATTTTTCTCTGTTAATTATTTAGAAACAAAATCTTAGGTTTTAAAAGAGCAATTTACTTCTGAATTAAGGCTAAAGAAAATTTTGTGTTAAGTAAAACATGAATTAATTTGCTATCACAAGATTAATCTTGTTCAAAAAAGTGATACAATCAGTATATTGATTCCCTCAATGCATATTTTTCATTTATTGGTATTATAAGATTATGTTCAAGCCCAAAAAAAAAAAAAAAAAAAAAAGAAGAAGAGGAAAAAAAAAAAAAAGAGAGAGAGAGATAAAGAAAAAAACTGAAGCTATGCATAAGTATGGAACCTTAGCTTAGTTTTATCCTGGCAAAATGTTTTTATAAGAATGCCCTGATTTGGAATTAGTCATATTAATTCTAAATTTTTAATTAATTTCTTTTTATGCTTGAAACAACATTACTTTCTTATTTGTGTGCCTTTAGAAAATTGCCCACAGAATTTTCAAGAATTTATATTAAATTTTTTATGGAACCCACAAAAAGATCTGTACTGAAAGCACAGTATATAAGCATTTTAATCAAATTAATAAAATTTCATTTGTGAGTCATCCTAGATGTTTGTGAATACATTCCAGCATGAAACTTCTGTAGAATTTGAACAAGATTGTTAAGGATCAAATTCCCTACTGGCCTAATTCCACTGAAATCAGTGGAATTATTTCAGGGGAGAATTTGATTCTTCATTATTGTGTGCATTTTTCAAATCTCCAATAATGTTTTGCGCGCTCTTCAGTTTCCTATGTTTATAGAATACATGACAAATACAGCAAAATTATATTTTATTCCTCTGCAAAACAAAAAAAGGGGGGAGGGGGAACAAAATAAAAATCTTGTTTCTACTATTTTCTGAAGTTTTTGGGGCCAGTTCACATTAGACAAAATCCCAAGAGGCTCAAAGCATATTCACTCTTAGGCCAGAATATCCAATGCACCCTTTAGTCTTAGATTAAGGAATTAAAGCTCTGCAAATGAATTTCACATCCAAAATCATTCAATTTGTCCCCTTTGTCTTCTAGAATCCTAAGCATATGGGACCACACTAAGTATAGCAAAAATAGCTGCTGCTATAATCATAATTAGTACCTATTAGCCCTTCCTAGGTGCAAAACCCCAGTGATGAGAGCACAGCACGAGAACCTAGATAGAAGAGGATTTGAAGTCTCTGTAGTACAGGACTGTTATTGCTGCCCTTGCAGGTTCACCAAACGCAGCGAGTGAGAGGGAATTTCTGGGCTTGGGAACCAGATCCTACGTGCCTTTCCCATACACACAAAGATGTACAGACTGAGATCTTTTTTACCTCCTTGCTGAGCCATTTCTTCTTGTCCAAATATGCTTCCTGAAAAAAAAAAAATAACGGCTCATACATTTCTAATCATTTTTAAAGGATAGCATTACTGATTTTTAATAGCCTGGATATTAAAATTTGTTTTTCAGGGTGATGGAGACATTTTTTTATTCTTAACCACATAGCGGATAGCAGCTGTTTTACACAGGCTGGAACAGCTATTCAGTGACCAACCAAATGTCTGAACTTTTTGATGAATTCTTTTGGCAGGCTCGTCTATGATAATATGTGTAGGTTAGGTGCAGATTTCAGCCTCCTCGCCACGGAATGCTGAAGTTATAGGCAACAACAGATCTAAAAGGAATTGTCAATGAAAATTTA
>VYZR01091539.1:24590-49363 GCA_013400675.1 Oxylabes madagascariensis
TCCTTTCCCCCCAACGCCCACTTTGTGGAAGGCCCTTCATTTTAACCCCAAAATCCCCCTTTTTTTTTTTTTTTTTTTTTGCACAGGCCAGCAAACAGCCATCATCTGGGAACAATGAGAGCTGTCAGGACGGGGGAAGGGAGCCAGCCAAACTGCGAGCACGGGCTTGAGAGCTGAAGGAAAAAAAAAGAAAAACTCCTCAGGAAAATTTTGCCCTGAAAAACCCAAACTTCATTAGCTGAAAACGAATGCTCAGTTTATTGAGATGTGCCCTGTGCCCAGAGAGCAGCATAGCAGGGATAGGTGACCTATTTTCCCTGGAGAGGAGGGAGAGGTTGCTCTCTATCGATCCCACCCTTCCTCTATCAGTTTATATATTAGCTCCTATGGCCTGTGGAGGAAGCAGCCAGTAATGGAGTGAATCATTCACAATGAATAAATCATCTGACTAATTTAGCTTGTTTTTCTTCTCATGGCTCTTCCATGAACAGATCACCATTTCCCTAAAGTTATTCATTATTATTACTATATTACTTGTCATTTGGGGATGTTCTTTTCTTTTTCTTCTACATTTTTATCTCCTACAAGTTAGCAAAAATCTGTTAGCTCGGTTATGACCAGACAGATGAGTTTCATGGGGCTGTTCCTAGTCCCTGGATGAGCTCAGCATGGCTGTTGCAGGTATTTGCAACAATAAACAGAGAGAAAAATTTCATTCTGTTAACTGTTGAGTTCAAGGTTCAGTTTCTGCAGATGCATATGTCCTTCAGGACAGAGTCTCCCAACACCTATGTAACACAGCACAATTGGAAGAAAAATTACTGGTATTCACACAAAGCATTTCTAAATAAATTTCTATCATATTCTGGCTAGCAACCATCTCAATGAACAGCATATGGGGGGTGGTATCACCTAGAGGATCACTTGGCTTTGTCTTTTGCTAAAATGATGGCAAAAACAATGGAGAAAGCTGCAGTGCTGGATCCAGATGAAGTCTGCAGGATTCAGATGAGGTCTGTGGGATTCGGACTCCATGGTCAGCATCTGAATGGATCTGGAGAGCCTGGTGTGTGCTCCAGCTCCTGATGGCATGATGGAGTGTGCAGGACAGGATGTCATGGGGCTGAGGACTGTGATGGGAGGTCTGGGGAGATCTCTCTCTGTAAATGTCTTTTCCCCCAGCAGAGCAAACCAGAGGAGCAAACCCCCAATGGCTTCATGCCTAAGTACATGCCCATATTTCTTCCAACTTGTGTGTGTGTGTATGTTTATGTTTCTTTTGCTTGCTCTACGTGAGAGCACCTCACCCTTTCATGAAGACTTGATGTAAACAAAAGAACAAACCAGAAAACCAACAGGCAGCAAACAGTGCCCAGAATAAAGCACCACCTGCAGCACAAAAATACCAGGCAACTCCCACACACCTCCCACCCACCACATCAATGGGGAGGCTCGGCGGCAGCACCGTGCTCTGAATGTTAGCAAGCACCTACACCAAGATGCCAGGCAGAGAAAATTCCTGACTCCATAGAAAACAGGAAAAGCTCCCATCCTTGCACTGCAGGAGCTCCAGCTCCAGTGTTTCACGAGCAGTCTCTGCAAGAACTAAGAAAGAGTCCAGTCATGCCAGATCTCAAGCTAAACAGTTATTGATGAGTGAAATTTTAGTCACAAGCTAATTGCAAACTGATGCAAGATGCAATTGAGTGGTGTGATGCTCCTCTGTGTGAAGAGATGCCCAAGGCTTGCCCACCCTCCTCCTGCACAGTCCCTGCTCCCTGAACAAGTGTAGGCCCTCCTAAAAGCTCTCTGTTTCCTCACCAGACTGGGCTCAGTCCAATCACTGTGAGAAATGGCTGCAAGAGTCAAACCGGTCAGAAGCTGGGCTCCTCCTGCCAAGTTCTGGGCAAGTGTCCCACAGCCAGGTCATGATCAAAAGTAGACATGATCGTTCCTTCTCTCTCCTCAAACTACCAATAAATTAAGCGTCCAGTGTAGTCACTTGACCAAGAGATTTAATATTATTACAGCAAGGCCATGTAGTCTTCTGGGGAGTCCCTTTCTTCCAAATCCTCATCCAAGTCTGTAAACCGAGCTGACAGCTGACATTTCCTATCTGAGTGCAAGTCAGAGCTCAAGGGTGAAACTTGGATGGAAGCAAAAGTGAATGCAGCTCTAAAGAAAGACAGAAGAGGAGATTAAAAGCTATGCTAATTTACACTACTAATTGCAACAGCACCTTAGGTGAGGTAATGGGAACCACACGTAGCTGTGACACCTCCAGTGCGACCAGCACTGCCCCAGCTGCAGAATAGATTTACCTCTGTGCACCTGAGTGTGCAAATGGAGACGTTTTGGGACAATAGCAAGATGCTTGTCCTGGGCTGAAATGAGGGGTCTTTTCCCCTAGATTATACCTTAGACTGAAGGGGAAAAGAAATTTTTTATTCCGGAAGTAAATCATAAATATATGTGCGTCTGTGTGTGTCTGTGTGTCTGTGTGTATATATACATAAATATATGGAGTGAATCCCAAAAAATCTCTTTGGTTTTTTAGTTAGATATTTTCTTAATATCCAACTGTCTTGTGTAAACAAGTTGTAATGGTAAACTCAACAAATTCCAGAGGTGAAACCCCAGTCCTGACTCAGTCTGTTCTTGCATCATTTGACCAAACTGTACACCTGGTTGCTCCTTTATTCCTCCAGTTTCAATCACTTGTAATGTCCTATTTTACCACCCTATATCTTTTCCTGTTCAAATGTTGTTTAGAGGTTTTTTTCCTACCAAATTCATGCACGTTTAACTATTTTCCCCATTCCAGCTTAACTTTTTCCTCGTTTGCTTCTGGGAAACATCCTGTTACGGGAGGATAAATGACAAACACAGTGTGCAGGACCAGATGTGTGCCTTCAACACCGAGGGGATGGATGAGCCATGAACAAGCCACCACTGCAGCACAGCAGCAAACCACAGGAATAGCCCAGCTACATGCTTTCATTCCTCAGGAAGTACTAGGTCTCCAAAAGCAGCTCAGACTCCAAAGAAAGATTTAAGATGAGCACAATGCTCCACATGACTTACAGCTTGGTTCTCTGTTTTCTCAGAGCACCCTCAGGAAGCAAAACGGAGGGGAAAGTCCTAAATATTCTCAATTAAAATATATTTTTGAGAGTTTTTTCATGACATTTTAGTTTTTTATTCTGGAGTGTGCAGCTGAAAACTGCTACACAACTGCTTAGCCGTGTCTAATTTGGTAGTACATTAGACAGACTTTCAGCCTAATACTCTTGAGTCTATTGTAAATACTTGAACATTCCAGTCAACCAGACTGATAAAAACAATTTAACGGGGCTATTAGTAAGAGTGGTCTCAGATTTGCTAAAATCATGTCTACATTCACGCATGCAAACCAGCACATTTTCACTTGCCAGACTGATTGACTGGTGAAAAATCCTAATGTAAAATAAAGCTACTGACACACACTGCGACTGTGAGGCTATTCCTGGCTGGGTCTTGTAGGTACAAAGAGCATCTAAAACATCTGAAGACGTTTTTAAGTGCCACTGGAAGCTTTTCTTATGACGTAATTGAAAAAAGGGTCAGTCATGGTGATGAGATGAATGCTTCAAAGCATCTTTGGCAGTTTTGTAAGATAAAAATAAGCTCATATTTTAGGGTGCTTTGCGGTGGAAATTAAGTGCTATGTTATTTGGCATATGCTGGAGTTTAGTGAAAGCCAAAGAAATACTTAAGACTGCAATCACTTTTTAAAAAGTTATATTGAAATGTTTAAGGTCCAGATAATCACAAGATCTGAGACATTTGGGGTTAGGAGGGCCTTTTCTCTGATCTGTTCATAACAGTTCCTATGTTTTTTCCCTTTGTATATCTTTTTGGCAATAAAGAGAGTGCTTTTGTCCTGTGTTGTATAGATGGAAGTGATGTTTCTGGTAATAATTTTTTGGTGTAGGTGACATGAAATTATTAGAGGAAAAGATGATGAATTAGTGACCTTCATGCAAGCAATACAAAATTTCATAAAATAACTGCACAAAGACTCAATCATGAGCTTATTCCCAAGTAATATCTACACATTCAGTTAAAATATAAATCATTCACAATACCCTGTTCTTGCAAAAACTCCTCAATATTAACACAACTCTGGCATTAACTTTCTCAACAAAATTAGGACCATGGAATATACAGCTCATATCCCCTGGAAGCCATTCCTACCACTCCTAGTTAGATGTATTTTGAGAAAATCTAACTGATATTGACCTCGGCACTGTTGTCTGTACCGGGTTTCTAACTTCTGCACTGTGTGAAAACTTTATCAAGATGGCCAGAGTTACACACCTACAGAAGGCAATTAAATTAGCCAGTTTACCATTAACATATATTCAGAATGTACTGGGTATTCAATACTCTGTACTAACCAGGTACCCGTCTCAAAATTGGCTGTAATACGATATGTCAGAAAATTGCTTTTTGAGTTCAGAGAGAGGACAGATTTCACTGCAAATGTCCAGAGATTCAATTTATGGTTTTGCATGACTAACTCAGACAAATTAAGGGATTGAAATATAGCTACTTTGGTATCTATAAACTGGAAGCAAACTGCAAGTGTGGCCAATGATACCATGAAATCTTCCTGGTGGCCAAAAGCCCTCTCTGGCTTGGGTCACCTCCACACCCACTTTCACTAGCAGACATTTTCCTGGCTGTTCTTCTGTTTATTTGCATCCATAAATCTCACCATGATGGTGAATGTATGCATGAGAGGAGTCATAGCTGTGCACTAAGGATTAGTTTAGTTTGAAACCTGGTCTTGCATGCAGGACAAAGATGAAGCTATGTTTGTGAAATGGTCTAGAAGTTTCTGCGTTTTTTCAGTCTCCCTGTCTTGAACTGATGTTGTCCAAACCTTAGTACGTTTCTTATCAAAATAAATGCTGCTAAATACTAGATAACAGAGATGCATATTATCCTCAGTAATTCAGACATGATAGAGTAAAAATGTTTGCCTTATAGAAATTATTAGCTGTACTTGGTGTACTCTTCCATATCCTGCCCTGTGTTTGTCTTAATTCCCATGTGTCCCAATGAAAGTTTTCAGCTTGTGGGATTCAAGTCCCACTCATCTTTTGCCTCTCCAAATCAAGCGGCCAGTACCAGATGGACTCTCATGGGACATCCTGACGACCAGGTCAGCAAATATTCCTGGAGATCTGCATCTACAACTCCTGCTTCTGCCAGGGACCGAGGCAGACTGGACATGATCAAGGGAGTTTGTGTTTCAGTGGGTTCTCCTGCCCTGCCATGCCCCACCAGACATAAACCACAGACAGCAGCAGCCCAAGGAGCAGCCCTTGGTCAGACATCACTCACATAACTCCAACTGCAGCACAGCCACTTTAGCCATCACCTCTCTATTTGAGGTCATAAAAGCTCAGGTAATGTGTCTGAGGGTTTTGTAAGGTGAGGTCTTTCTACTGCTGAGTCTCCTGTTGAGTCTGAATATTTTTTATCCCAGCATGATTTCCTGGGACCTTCATGTTTGAGATGGCTCCTGCTTTTTCAAAGGTGAAGATGATATTCCCAGCTGATTCTACCCAAAGTAATTCAACAGCAGATGTGAAGTATTCATCAGGTTTTACTTTCCCTCTGGCCGTTGAGCTTTATGGTGGTTTAACAGCAACCTCAGAGATCCCACCCATCCCATCCCAAGGTTTCATCTTCCTTTTGCAAAGCACATCTTGGGGCAAGTGAATAGGCTTAAGGAGTGACTGCACACCGCCACCGTTGTGGCCCGTTAATACAGAGCAGGACTATTCTTTGATCTACTTTATCTTCTAGCTACCAGATGTAGGCTCCAAAACAGTAAAAAAACGAGTGTCATCACATTTATTCACTTGGCCCTGCAGTATTGACTTTGTGCTAATCTTTGAATTGCCCACAGGTCCTGAGTCTGGCAAAAGGTTCAGTTCTGGGAATACGCTTTCTCTGTTCTCACTTCACTCTTCATCATTTGTAATTATTTTTTTGTTGTCTGTAAATTTTGAAGACCCAAAATCTTCTTTTCCAGTTGACATGGGTGTTTTCTTATGTTTTTCTCTGCTAATTTTATGTAATGATATGACCTATTCTAGTATCCACTTAGATATCTCTCAAGAAATTGTCTTAGACAATGAAATTAGTGACCCTAATTAGGCCATCTAGTTTGGAAGGCATTAGTGACATTGGAACAGGATGTTTCTGTCTGATTACATTAGTTAGACCAATTTAGAAAGCAAAAGCAATGTGAAATCAAACTCCCCACTGGTGGGAGGGAACCAAGGAGTGGGGGAGCAGCTCCATTTGCCTGACAACATTTCCATTGCTGGTCATGCTGGCACACTCTGCTGCATGTGTCATGCACCAGCAGTGGTTCTGCTCTGTAGAGAAACAGCTGTGATGGCTTTGGAGATGCTTAGTTGATGAAGCACTTTGGGGAATCTGTCAGCACATGGAAAGGGTCTGGTAATATCTCTTCCTTCAACCTGTTTGCTGCAAATGAACCAGTTGTTTTGTTCTTCCTTTCCACTGGCATTGCAAGATCAGATACACTGTACCTGGGCTGGCACCTTCCCCAGTGCATTATTTTGGATTTCTCAATAGCATTGTAATGTGTTGCAATTTTGCTAAACACACAGGCTTCTCCCTCCATCTTATCACACACACACATCCCCTCTTTTTCTGCATTTGGCTTTTCATGCCAAGGAAAGCCAGCACACTCTCTGCAGCAATGCCATGGACTCCAGTGGATCTCTTTAAGCCATGGCTTCAGCAGTGGGCTGGGCTACTCTTTAAACCCTGACTCAGCCAAGCTTTTCCCTAATTTGAATAAACATGAACTACTTTGTTCTAAAACAGCTCCGTTTCCTTATTTGTGAACTGTTCTTAATGTCATCAAATTTGTCCAAACATGCAGTTACAAATTACTCCATCCTCCCAGCTCCCTATACACTCTCTTAGCCAAGAGATCTCTCCGGAGCACATTTTTGGTGATTTCAGTCTGTATGGCACAGCACATATCACCATGATGAACTGCTCACAGCACAGCCATCCCCTGGGCTCGCACCCCATCCAGCCCTGTGTGGCAAGTGATGGAGCTGGACAGGCATCCCTTCCTGCTGGCCTCAGGGAATAGTTCACCAGGAGGGGACAGGGACCCTCTTTGTCATGTCATCCATGCACAGGTGAATTTCCTCATACAGCCTAAGGATGGGCAAAGACAGAACAGAGCTTGGCAGTTTGTGACTTCCCAGCTGCTGCTTCCCTACCTGCCCATCTCCCACCCATGGCTGGACAAACCCAACAGCAGCACAGCTGGTGGTCACTGTCCAGTCACCCACAGTGGTCACTTCCCGGCTACTCACAGTGTCAGACACAACACACATGTCTGGAACATGGTGCCCAAACTGCCCAGAGGATCTGGGGAGGAGGAGTCAAGGTATTCTGCACCCTCGTACCACTTTTCTATGCCAAATGCAACAAGCTGGCACATTCTTGATGGCAAAACATCTGCTCGGATTGCATTCATGTAAATAAGGCTAAAAACACATTTTCAGGTCACACTGTACACAGGGAAGTAAGAAAATAAATTCAGGGTTTGTTTTTTTTTACTGTAAATACACCTAGAAGATAAAAGTCAGGCATCAGCTGCTTAAAGAGGGCAGAAGGACCACACTACAAATTATTGTACTAGGAAAGCTCACAATTGCTTTTAAATTCTTAAACAACCTGGCATGGTTTATTTTCAGAACTGAAAGCTTTGCTACCCAGAGATCACTCTTCCCCCTTCTCTAAGAGGATTTCTGAAAAAAAAAAAACAACAACAAAAAAAAACCCTTGCCAAAAGCAGCTGTCGGCTAATGTAACACACAGCACCGCTGTAAGAATGGATCCATGAGCCCTGGCAAAACCTCAGTCCTTGTCAGGACCCATGAATGAAACTGTCCCAGGGCATCTGCAGAGCAAGGCTGCATATTTAGGAAGCTCAAAAGGGAGTCAAAACAAAACAGAGTGCGGCAGGAAAAGCAGCACAGACATGTCAAAGGGCTGCCCACATGGCTCAACCAGAGGCCAACCTAAAGACACTGCCACACAATTCCTTGTGAAGCTCACAAAGGAGCCAGATGCTCCTGTCAAAATTATACCTTCCACAAATCTACATGGGAAACCTGCCACCATCCTGCCTAAAAGGAGGAGAATTGATACCATTTTCTTGACTAAAATAGTATCTTTTCAGTGAATTAGCTGGAGAAAGAGCAAGAGCTGTTCGCTTTGGACAAGTATATTTCCAAGCATGTCACCCCCACAAAAGATCTTTCTTTCGCTCTACTTTCATGCGACCCTGAAAGCAAATATCTGATGGATATGATCTGGCTAGCTCCACATCTTCAAACAAGAACAGGGAGCTGGTGGCAAGTGGGATTCTTCCGTTGCTCTGAGCTAATAGATATTGGGAAGAAAAATGCAGTTCTTGTCTTGGCCGGCTTTGAGATGTACTTAACATTTCATTCACAACATGCTGCTTGTATCCACAAAGCTCGACAAGGCAGTGAATATCATTGGCCTGCTTCAGAGACAAGAGGAAAACGCTTTGCCCAAGGTCTCACCGCCTGTCACAGCAACAGGGGCACGGATGGTGAACCTGAATCTCAGCCACTGGGCCTCATCACCCCAGTCCTTCCCATGGTGTTTTAAACAGTGATCAAAATTTAAGTTAGTAGAGGGCGTGCCTGAATCAGCTCATGGTCTCACAGCTTGTTCTGGTTCTCAGATTAATTGTTCTAATTAGCTACTCCACAGGCAAATATATATTGACTCTTTCTTCATCTCAGACTTGGGGCCAAGCATGATTCAGAAAAACAGTCAGCTGTGGCTTCCTCCCAGAATTTGCCACATATCTAAATTGTAAACGTTGTAAACGTGCTCTGAACTCCCAGTTCAGAGCACAGGTAAGAAAACTCACCCAGTGTTACTAAGGGGTTTTCTTCTCCTTTTTTTTTTCGTTTCAGAAGAGGCACATCTTTATAAAGCTTCCAAAATCCCCCACAGCACAGCATGCAGAACTGCATTTCTGCAGCAGCATTGAGTCTGTTCATATCTGGGTACTAGAACAGGAGGCGGCATTGCCAACCTTTCAGCCTCATCTTCTTGGAGATAGGAAGGCCAAATAAGCTCAAAACTAGTCTGGATAATTTGGTAGGACAAAAATTTGGAATCAATACTCAGTGTTGTATACTCTAATCCACAACATGGGGGATTTTTGTCACAACCTCAACTCTTCTTTATATTTTTAATAAATTTTCAAGATGAAAACATTTAGTATGGAGAAAACATAGAAGTCAGTAAGTACTATATCTTCCACACAGAGTGTGCTTGGTGTACGTATTCCCTATAGATTGGACTGTGTGGGCCGTGCACCTGCCCCATCTCTGTTAATAAAGTGAAGATAATTTAACAGGTAACTAATGACTGAGTCATGTTCCCAGCTTAGCTACGTGTTCTAACAATTCCAGTCACTCAGTTGTGTTCACAAAGTTGTGCTTCCAGTGGCTTTTGCCCTTGGCAGAGCCTCTGATAATTCTCGATATGGGAGAGAGATATTAGCTGCCAGGTCTGGAAATAATTACATAAAACCTTCTATCTTGACAAAATTATAAATGCTTGATGAAGAAACAGACATTTTGATGGTAAACATAGAAGATGCAAAGAGTTACAAAAAATGCAAAAGAGCAAAACAAACTGTGCATGTCAATTCACCATTACTGTTAGCGTATAGCTAATGTTGATCTGGTTTTTGTGGCTCCTTCGTATTCATGCTATGGTGTTTTCTTGTGGTAGTAATAGAGATTCTGATATTCTAGTAGTTTAATAAATAAAAATTTTTGAACTTAAATAGAAATGTATTTGAGCAGTCACATATGATCTCAAATGGCCATTATCGTGTAAATTATGAGCACCTGAAAAAAAGATTAACACCTACATTTAGAAAGAAATTTAGAGGGGAAATCTCTTAAGTCTTTTCATGCAGTATTTCTGAACTCGTAACCATTAACAATTTCAAAGGCTGTCACTGGAGCTCTTGTGGACTGAAACTGCTCACTTTCAGCTGATCATTTAATTTTTTTAAGTTTTTATTTTCAAAAGAGTGATGGAGAAATAGACTTGGAGAGATAATGTGCGGCAAAAATGGTGTATGGGTGCTTGTAAGAACAAAAAGATTTCCATCAAGCTTCATATGTGCTGTGAAGGACCTCTGGTAATTAAAAACAAATCCAGAAAATTACAGCTGAACTGAAAAGAGTCATGCAAATGCTTCTCAGTTCAAATTTGTTGATAATTAAAACACAACTGCAATCCAGTTAATCTTGTAAGGGAGGGACAGACAAATTATATAAGTGGTGAATGGTGAATAGATAGGTAGATAAACACCTAAAGATGAGAACGTTATTCCCAGCAGTGGTAAACAGGAGCACATTAGAATTCAAATATTTCAGCAGAAGCTAAGCCGGTCCCTGCCAAAAACAGTTTGCTAATATAAACACTGTACTGCCTAGCTATATTGTCTCAAATCCTACAGTTTATTTGCTTGAATAAACCACTTGTATAAGATGGATATAAAGGTATCTGGGCAAAGGTGCATCACTCTGTTAGTTTAACTTTTATCCACAGTTCCCATCTATGCTACTTCTGTCTGATTTAGTAGTTGCAAATAATTTCTGTAGAGAAATCACTGACAAGGGGGCCTTCACTGATAACGCGAAGAGAGGATGTTGTAGATGGTTTTTTATTTGTATTTGTCTGCTTTTGTCCCATTTTTTTATCTGCTGTAGCAGTGTGTGTGTCTGTGCACTTGGATGTTTGCATGTGTGGCTGTCACACTGTGTGTGTGACACACCACATCCCAAGGCTGGTTGGGAACACAGCCAGTGACAAGGACAGCCCTGGTGCCACTGTCCCTTCCCCAAGTGGGGCACTGCTCCCTTCCTCTGCTCCACAGTCGTGATGTACCTACATCCCACCCAGTAATGCAAGTTTATGCACACTGGCAGACTCCTTTGCACGCTGTGCATTAACTTAGCATTTTATTGATCGTTTGGGAGCAGAATGAATGCTAATCATTAAGTTTTATATGAATGTTTCTATTGCATGAAGCCTTATAGCACATGTGCCGAGTTAAGGGATGTTGCCTATGTAAATGAAAGATAATTCCACATTAAAAAGATGTTTTCTGGAGCATCTTTATTCAGTTACGTTTCAGCTGATCTGAAGGACTCCTATCAGCACTAACACAGAGGGGTAAGGCTTAGGAATGTAAGTGCAGATAATAGTTTGCTAGGCCAGAATATTTTTTCTCTGCCATGGATTTCAAAAGGACTTACTGTACATACTGGTTCTGGCATTTGAAACTCCTGGCTTAGCTGGGGGATGGGGACAGATGAAGGAAAAAGAGGATTTGGTACAAACAAAACATATTTTGTAAAATGCAGATTCCTTTTTGTTTCCATGTGCCATACAGTCAGCATTTTTTGAGTCATTACTGATGCTCTCACACAAGAAAAGTGACTCTTGAAAAATGCACCATTACAACTTAATATATCCAGTATGTAATTTGTACTTAACAGAAAGATATTTAGGACCATTTGCCTCAGCCATGAGACTTTCAGCTGCACAGTGGGAGGTAGTGCTTCAATGAAACCTTTGTTTTTAATCTTCTGATACAGTCACCAAGACAGTTGGCTGGCTTTAAAATTACATCAGTCTTCTTTTTTAATCTAGGGTTTGCAAGCAGTAGTTAGTTTGGGGCATCCACCAAAGCATATCATTTCACAGGCAGAACTACCACCCTTTTTTTTCCTCTCTTGGGTAGGATGCACCGAAATTGGTGTCTAAAAAAGCAGAAGGAAAATAAACAAGAAAGTTGCCCGGGAAGCACGGATATTCCCGGGGACGCCTCCCAGACGGTGTGTACCGCGCAGCGCAGTTCGGTCACATTCACTTTGTTTCCTCCTCTTCCTAAAATTAGATTACATTTCCCCGAGCAAGCACAATGATGCCGAAGCCGGACTACCCAGAGCCTGAATCACTTCAAAGCAGCGCCCTGCTCTCAGCGGACGTCACCCGTCTGCCGCAGCCCCGCGGAAAGCGCATTGCTCTGCATAGCAAGTTGGGTGGCAGTGGGTCCATAATATAAAACTGTTGCCTTGTGTTCCTCTAAGCTCTGCCCTCCTCCAAAAAAAAAAAAAANAAAAAAAAAAAAAAAAAAGCCCTCATAATTCAGGCAACAGCTGGAAAGCTTAGCTTAATGGTCTGTGCTTAAATGTGGAAGGTCACAGGGCGCTGATCTAAGGAGCGGAGAAGTCTTGCTCAGCCGACTGTTGACACTTAGTAAACGGAGGAGGAGGGGACTGTGTGTGCATCTGAGAAAGCCATACCCCGGCCGGCGAAGAATAGGAAGCAACTTCTATTCAAGATTTGCAGGGGTCCTGGACCCAGTAGGGAAAAGCAACAAGGCCCTTCACTGGCTCTAAGTTACCTTGTATTATAACAGGATTAAAGTACATTTAGCTTCTCTATTAGCATACTTTAGCCCCATTTAGGCTTACTTGATGTTTCCGATGGCCTTTGATCAGCCTTGCATGGTGCTGGTCAGCTTCAGGACACAGCAGTCAAAAAGCGAGACTGTGAAATTATCCTGATGTTGAATCTCACAGGAGATATTTCTGGCTGTTTTCATTCACTCACCCCCAATATTCCAGTTTCTTTCTTTCTCTCTCTCTCTCTCTCTCTCCCCCCCCCTCTCTCCTCGCTCAAGAAAATAATTTACTCATTGTTAAAAAAACAGGGGGGGAGTTGAAGAAAGAAAGAGAGATATTAAAAGAAAAAGGTAGCTTAGTGACCAGTAATAATTAGGTCCTTGTTTGAAATCACTGCTGGCTTGTGTGCCGGTGCTGAAGCATCTATGAAAAATACTATAATTTCTACAGTGTCTGGCTTTTTATTGCTTACATTTGCATATAAATTAAACCCATATTGTAGCTTTAAGGCAAGCTAGGCTTAGAATGCCGTACTGCTCAGGGTCCTATTGTTTTACATCTACTTTCTATACTGTGGTTAAATGAAAAGGGAGGAGAAAGTAAAGGAGGCAGAAAGTCAGCTTTGTAGTATTTTTAATTGCTTCTCTGCCAATTATGGACAAATTAATATTTAAACTTTGTAGTGCTTTGAGAAAAATTGTTTACGGAATCCACCTCTTGGTGTTCAGTGCCCCCTGTGCCTACAGCAATATCTATATTGGAATCTTTCGTTGAAGAAAATTAAAAATAATTAAAGACAAATACTGTTCTCTTTTAAAATATTTTATGGAAACAAATGCCGTTAATTGAACCATAAATATTTCAAATAGAGGCACGATCCTTATTCCCAACAGCAGCCTGAAAAGCCATTACCAGAGAGCATTTTTTCACCTGATACTGTTTATGTGCACGCAAAGATTTTGTATCATTTACTCCACTTGATCTTATTTTTGTCTTCCTCCTCTGCTTCACGCTGCCATCTCTGCTTGACCGACTTAGGTTGGCCGCTCTGAGTCCCCGTTTCAGCGTGGCTCAGAAATCCACAGGCTGCTAACGCTAACACATCAGGGCAGAGCCTGGGAAGACAAGAGACATTTGCAAAGATGAGTAACAAGAAGCAAATGGCGCCTCAAAGTCTCCCTTTATAAAATCTTTAATGAGATACAGTGCATTTTTTTTTTCATTCTTTTCTTGGGCTAATGCCTAGTATGTACCAACCACTGGGCCACATTTTTAGGAAACATCTAAATCAAAAGTCAGAAGATTACACAGGGACATAAGAAAATCTTAAGATGGCAGGAGGCCAGGAAGCCCAGCTAGGCCTATCCTTTCCTTCGGTTAACAGTTGTTCTCCATAATATACTGTTTTTCTCCCCCTCTCTCTCCATATGCTTCTTGCTCTATTTGAAATCTGGTCAGATCGGTTGCTTCTAGAGCAGCATCTGGTAGCTTATAATATATACCCTCTGGAAAAAAAAAAAATGTATTACATTTGTACAGTGCAAGACCTTGCTGGAGCCGTGTCCCTCGTCCTCATATTTGACATTAGCTCTAATAACTGCAGCACTGCTCCCTGCGGTTCCCCCCAGAGCCCTTCGCAGCTCCTCCAGGTCCCCTCTTAATCTTTTCTCTTTGCAAGGGACACAGACCTAGTTTCACTCAGCATTTTGGAGTCCCCAGTCTCGAAGTCATTATGGGACTTTGTTGTACCATTTCCATTTCTGCAATATCCCTTCTGTAATTAGGTAATCAAGACTGTGCATCTTTCCCATGTGGCCTTTTGAGATTGATTTTATTTATCAGTTTATTTATCTCCTATTACACATTTTAAAAATTCTGGTTGCAGTACCATCAGCTGGGCACATTGCTAGTCTTCACAGCTGTCTGCTTGCTATCGTAATTTCCTTTTTTCTCTTGCCCGTCACTCATTTGCTTCTTCTGTCTGAATTTTGTAGTTGCTCATATTAATAAAGGATGTTACCAGTGCTTGAATGCACGGTGAATTTCATGAATAGTCTCCTATAGACACCAACGGCAGCATGGCAGGGACTGACATGTGGGTGAAGGGGTTGGTGGGACTGGTTTAACCTGAGTGCTTCTGGACAGGGATAGTCCCTGGTTATGGGGTTAGATGATACCTCATCTAGAAAAGTCCCGCCCCTGGTTTTGGATGTCAGCAAAACCAGGCTGGAGATGCAACACGCTGCTGTACAGCCGATTTCACACAGACAGGGGTTGCCAAGATTATATTAACACCATAAAGATCCTTCCCAAGGCAGTTGACTATAGCCTGGACTGTGGTGCAGCAGTAAAAGTTTCACTTCTTGTTTCCACTGCAGTAAAATTATTGCCTTTGACTTATAAATACCTATCTGTACATCCAGGTCTTTCTTATCAACTATAAAACACTCTTAAACCCTTTCCTTCATTACTCCTTGGAGCAATACAATTGGTAGCTGAGAAAAAGTTCAATTTGTTTCCACACCTCTTGTAATCATATGTCTACCCTCACCTGTTAGTTTTCTGTAGGCGCGGCCCATTTCTGGGTGACCCTTTCTGCTCCAGAGATTAGAGTCAAGCTCAAGCTCTAGTTTGGTAACAAACTTCCTCTCTGTGCCTTTCCCTCCTGCTGCTCAAGACTATCACTGTAAAAACCACCAAGCTCTGGCCCACACGTGGCTGCACGGTTCCTGGGAACACCTGTGGAGGTGACACTGCTGCACCAGGTCATTCTGGGCCACCCTCAGCCCTCATGGCACCCAGCATGCCACAGCACACAGCCCTGGGATAAGGGGAGATGGAAAATCTACAGGAGTCCTTCTTCTGCAGGCCCTGATGCATTTTACTGATGAGACACAAAAACTTGGGGAGCAGTAACAATATACTGCTGTGTGTTGATGTCCTTCTTAAATGTTATGATTTTAAGCTTTTCTCTCCCTGTTTCCAAAGTGAGATAGTGAATAAGAGAAGGAGTCTTGGCAACACCAACAAAGGCTTCAACCACAACCAGACACAGATAGTTCTGAGGCTTAAAAAACTTTGATTTCTTGTTTGCTTTTATCATTGCTCCTTTGGTGTTTCATGCTCCTTCTCATGGTGGACTGAATCAGAGCACGGGTGACCAATATACTGCAATACCCTGGAAGGAAGATCCACTCAAAAATGCCCATTCTTGTGAAATTTTCAGTCTTCACTTTTTGACCCATGAGATTTAAACAACTGCATTTTATAAGGACAAAATAAATTGAGTCCAGACTTCACAGCATTTTATATCCCCCTGTGAACGGCTTCAGTGTTTGTTAG
Source organism: Oxylabes madagascariensis (assembly GCA_013400675.1). Taxonomy (NCBI): domain Eukaryota; kingdom Metazoa; phylum Chordata; class Aves; order Passeriformes; family Timaliidae; genus Oxylabes; species Oxylabes madagascariensis. The sequence continues at coordinate 40,523 of VYZR01091539.1, forward strand.
TTCTTCAAATTTTAGCTTTCTGTGTGTTACAAACCCCATCTTCTGGCAGTTTATCAGGTGCCTCCAGTGTTGCTTTCAAAATAGATATTAAATACTGCTCTCTCACCTTGTAGCTGCAGTCATTTCCAAATGTACTGAACAGCTTTTCTGCTTTCCAGCCGTCAAAGATTATACAGTGAGAATAAATTACTCAGCTGGGTGCGTTGTTTGTAGGCAAACCCAGGCAGTGACAGTATCAGTAGTCCCTGTGTTTAAAAGCATGTAAAACACTTTCTCTTTTTCTGTGCTTTACATTGTGGCTCAGATACATTCCTGCACAAACAAGGATGCTGCTAAAGATGTCCTGAGGTATCACAGCCGTCAGCCCATTCCTTCACCCTTCGTGCTGTGGATGAAATCCCTGGCATGAAGGCAGTAGTCTCATGGGGGTGGGGTGCCCCAGAGGACATGGGGGACACCTGGCTGCCACCCCAGGCTGAGGAACTGTCCCCATTTCACTCCCCTGAGCTCTTTTTGAGTGGTATTTCACTGATCACAACAACTTTGATTCTTCTTCCCAAGAAAGGAAGTATCATGCTTGCTAAGTATCAATTAATGTTTCCAGCATCAAACAGATTTCTGAGATTTCCTTTTATTTCTTATTTATCTTTATTTTTATTTTTGCAATTTCTTGTCACAAGACTCACACTGCCCACTGCAACTGTGTATAGCACTGCTGTCCTTCATTATCAACATTGCATTTCCTCTGAATTGCTGAAGTTCACAGGACTATTCACAAACCTAGCACCAAACTAGAAACCAGACCAGAAGTTCTTTTATCTTTCCTTTCCTTTCCTTTCCTTTCCTTTCCTTTCCTTTCCTTTCCTTTCCTTTCCTTTCCTTTCCTTTCCTTTCCTTTCCTTTCCTTTCCTTTCCTTTCCACAACCCCAGATTCCTAGGATGTTTCCATACAAATGCTCCCAAACAGTGAATTATGACCTAAAGTTGAAAACAATTTTGTCAAGAGCTGAAATTTGTCTGGGACAGAAGCAGCATAGTTCATACATGCTACATCAGTTTGTTGAGGACCATAAACTGTTTCTGAATTAACATGACAAGTCACAAAATATCTCAGATATCTTTAATCATCAAAATTTTAGGCTCCAGGTCGGCAAGAGTTTTTCCATAGATAATACAAAGGCACATCCAAAGGAATTCACATCTTCTTCATCCTCAGAGGATGAAGCACCTTTTTTGAAACACTGATTTCTATCCTTTGGCAACACAAGGAGCTCAGATGACAAGTTTAGGTATATTCATATCTTTTAGTTACGGGAAATATCTTGCTATGGACGACTCACAAATCATCCATAATTCAAACACATTTCCAGAAACAATTTGTCTAACCATTTTGACAGAATGAATTTGAAGGGAGAAAAAAATCTGCTTGCAGGCAAACTGCAAGCATAAAAGATGACTACATTCCTTTAATTAAAAAAGCAGTGTAAATAGTACTCTTGTTGATATTAAGTACCTTTGTGAAGCAGAAGTAGCTTAAATCAAAACTCACATATAATAAATACAGGGACAGGTTTCTCACTGCGCATATGATGCCTTCATTATCTCTAAATATAGAACTGATTATTCATCTTTGAGTAGTAAGCATTGGAGAACCGTTGTTTTCTTTTTATTTTAATGCATTCTAAAAGTCAAGAAACAGGATTTTTCTTCTGCTGCTTTGTTTTACTTTCTATTTCATGAGTCCTTTGGATATTCTTGATTCTGCCCGATACCTGAGACAACCTCCCAGAGTTGGAGTGGGGGAGATGTTGCTGTTGTTCTGTCCTGTAATAGGTGTGATTCTCCATTGCTTTATCATCTGCAGCAGATGAGGAGAACAGAATGTCATGACTGATATGAGGTGCTACACCTTCCCTGATAGGTCAGGCATAGCAATAAGGAAACTCCCTCTCTTCAAAGAAAGTTTCCTCTTTGTAAGTGTTCCCTACATTTCTTGAGGACACAAACACTTTTTCCAGGTCTCTCATGTCAACACTATCAGTGGTAGCTCAGCTTCTTGGAGAAGGATCAGAACACTTTCAGGGAGAGAAATGACAGTATGCATGGATGGTTTGCCCTTTTTTAGCCCTTCCCTTTGCAGCTCAGCCTAAGCAGAAACCCAGTATTGCACTGCTGTCATGTAAATGCCTTATCTTAAATTTAGAGCAAAGGGATCTATGAAAGGTTTGTGGCTTTAACATTCAGTATCAGCTTGTTCTCATTCATACGAATACTGGAGATGGGAGGAGAGAAATCCCTTGAAATAAAGAGTGTTCCAAGTGGTGTCTCAAAAATAGATGCTGCCATCTTTATTAGCAAAGTACAGGAGAAAAGGCAGCAAAAAAAATAGCTTAGAAAAACCACTCAGCTCATCCAATACTATTGAGAAATCCACTAAGAGTGGTCTAAGCTTAAAATACAGATCTGAGTTTAAGATATTTTGAAATCTTACATGGCAGAACAAATTCTCTTTCTCACACTAGTGGCTGTCTCTGTCTGTCTGTCAGCTCAGAGTTCAATCACGTATTCACAATAAAGTATGGGTCAAGTCCTCAAATGTCTGTGTCTTATAGTCTTATTCTTGGCTGACAAGTGCTACATCTAAATCAGTGTATGGCATTAAGTTATAGCCTGAAAGCAGGCTGGAGTGGTAAGACCAGTTCAGATGATAAATGCTTCTTGTTCCCCCCCAACCTTCCACCTCACTCAGGCCACTGTTACTCAAAGACACAACTTCCAGCACCACTTATCTAATTGTAATTCTACACGTGAAAGCGCAGCTCAATAGTAATGCTGTAAGGGACTTACTTGGGCAAGTTCCTATCTTCTGGCCTGAGTCAAAAGATTACACACTAGTAATAGAAATTTATTCAGAGCAGAGATATCCTGGCATAATAAGACCATCTTGCTTCATGTAATTATAATTCATGCATCCAGAGACAGCTGTCCATCAGATATATTGTATTAGCTAGCTTTGATTTCTATAATGAGTTTTATTAGTATATTTATGAGGAAGAACAGTGGCATATAAAGAAGTTATGAATAAGTTATTATCTGTGCACAACCAACATTTGGGATTCTCTAAGTCTTGCAGAGAAGCTAAAGTCTGAATGGATATAGACTCCCAAAACATGATTCATGAAGACCTATTTCATAATATATGGCATCAACACTACCCATTGTTTTCTTTCACAGCCATGAAATCATGGCAAAATCATTCCATTATGCAAACAAGAAATCTAAAGGGGCATGAAAAAAACAGAATTGTAAACAAGAATGTCAACTTTTAATTTATCTTTAATATTAAATTGATGTGATATAAAAGGAACTCTTTTTGAATATGAGAACTGATACTGTTGGCCCTGGTTTCCCACATGCAAGAGCATTCAGGCTGNAATGTCAACTTTTAATTTATCTTTAATATTAAATTGATGTGATATAAAAGGAACTCTTTTTGAATATGAGAACTGATACTGTTGGCCCTGGTTTCCCACATGCAAGAGCATTCAGGCTGAACTAGCTGAGATACATTGAATTTAGAGAGTTTCAAGAGATGACTGTTGATTCATCCAGCAAAAATGGTGAAAAGGGATGGAAATGTGGGATCAAAGTGAAAGTCACCGTTTATGGAGATGAAGAGGAAGTATCAACAGGAAGTGAGGCAGTGAAACAATGCAGAGCAAGTAAAAGGGACCTAACACTGTCTCAGCAGCTCTGGAGACACATACCAATGCAGACAATGTTCTTTAAGTTCAACACATAAACACAGAATCATTACAAAATCTATTAGAGCTAACAGGTTTGAAACCTGAAGTGAGACAGCTGATTTTGAAAATGTTTTTCCTGTAACTGGACAGGCTCAGGACTATACCTGCTGATACCTGTAACCTCTACCTGTTCTTCCTTAAGGGTTTCAAGGTGCTGCTTCTGCAAAGTTAAACTGTCCAATCCCTTGTCCCCCAGGTCCTCAGGCCATGTCCACACCATCCTAGTCACACTGGTAGATTTGGGAGACTTCAGACAACTGAAGACAGATGTTGCAAGATCTAGGGGAAAATTAACTCCCATGCCAACACTTCCTGGCAAAGAAGGTCCTGTTACCCAATTGTACCTCATCAAAGCAGTTTGATCAAATCTCTCAGGTTCCCTCAGCTACCAGACAGAAGACCAGATCTCTTGTGTAGCTGAAGGCTGGACCATACACTACCAAACTTCAGCTTTTCAAATTGCACCACCAAGAGCCAGTGCAACACTTTCTGCATGAAATGTTATTGGTTAGGCCAGCACATTACACATTCTTCACAAACCCCAGAGAGATAAAAATATTGATCCTCATAAAAATTCTCTTTTTGAGGGGACAACTATATAGGCAATCAAGGCAAGGTGTGATGAATGACAGTGTGCTTGTCATGCACAAGTAACAAGAACAGATGGATACTTGAAAAGCCCAAAAGCTCTTCTGTGTCCCCTAAATAGTCACCCCTAAGCAAGAAAAGAGACCAGGTAAAAGTCTTCAGTTGAGCTGCAAAATTAGCCAACCTTCCCTGGGCTAACCCACACTGACAAGTCCATCTACCATCCCTTCTACCTGTGTCTGTGTATCCAGCACCATATTTTGCTGCCATGAGCTGATCACGTTCACTGTGGTGATAGCTGAGGGTGACGTGTCCAGTCGTGTTTAGATCTTAGAACTGGTTTCTGCCTTGCTGGCCAAAAATGCCATATAGACTGAAGAGGAGTTCAGCATGAAAGAGCAGCTCAGTGTCACCACCACAGTTCAGGTTAGCCTGTCAGTGTCAAGGAGAAACGAAGCAGAGTCAAAAGCTATCCAATTATTTTGCTGCAACCTTCTCAAAAGTCTTCCTTAAAGCTGAGACTTTTCAAGGAGGCAGGAAACGTTGGTTAGGAAGGCTTTAACAACTGCTTCTTTCAAAGAAAATCTTGAGTTCCTGGCAAGTGTTGGGTCCTGCATGATACTCCCACAGAGCTCAGAGGACTCTCAGTGTCCCAAGTATTGCCTGACCTCCTGCAGGACCTACAGTCTAAAATGGCAGCAAAGATTGCATTTGATCTTCAAGAACTTATTCCACTTCCAGAAAGAAAGTAAAAGCTAGTGTGATGCTAATGATCCTGTCAGGACAGTAATTGGAAAAATCCCCACAGTAAGAGAAGCTCAACTGTCACAGTTGGTGAAGAGCCTTGATGAGCCAGGTTGTTTACTGCTCACAACCCCTATGCTGCTCACGACTTGGCTGACACTCTGCTGAAGGGCACGGCAGCCCTTCTTGGCCTCGTTCCTAAGCACAACGTATTGTTTCCAGAGCCCTTTGTGTTACTATCACTCCAATTAGGAGCTAGAGTGCCTTCACAAATGTTCTGTCCTCCCACTTTGTCAGACAGAGATGATCTGAATACCACAAAAAGTTTTGAGAAGGGGAAAATCACAGACGAGGGCATTTAGGGATCATAATGGCAATGAGCAGCAAGAGGAGATGATTATAGAACTTCATAAATTTTAATCAAAATATCAAAAGAGGGTTCTGTCAGTGCAAAGATATCCTTCTCCTAATGGGACAACAAACTAAAGCAGTAGCTTTATAATATCCTTTGATGCCCTAGGATAGCAGGACCCCCGGAGTTGACTGTTGTGTCCCACAATAGTTCATTAGTATTGAAATTCCTAATTCCCTTTATTGGATCTGAGTTTTGGCTTCTAAGGTCTGACCCCTGAAGAGCCAGAAACTTCAGACTGCTTTTTGCTACACACTTCCTCACTTTGGGCATTTAACTCCACACTTTTACAAACACCACGTGCCTTTGCCACAGTGTAGAGAAAAGAATAACCCATTATCTTTACCAAGATATTCTTAGTATCACTCAGGCAAAAACCTCTTCCACCAAATCATCCCTCACATTGTTGTTCTCTTGTAACTGTGGGAAAATATGTCTATATTAGAGCTGAAAATTAAAGACAGGAGGATGGAATTTACATCTTTTCCTTCTGGCCATGTCTTTGATTCAAAATTTTGTGACATACTGTTCAAGTACCTGCCTAGAAACAAGTATCAGCACAAGACCACCGGTCCAACCAGCCACTCAGTCCTTGCACGCTGTTTACTTTTGCCTCACATTTCTCAATCCACCATCTCATGGGAACTCACAAAAAAGCCACTGAATTTTAAAACACTGAAAAAGTTATTAATTTACCTTCCTCTTTTTTTTTCTTTTTACACACAAGCCCTCAATCCCCAGACAAAGAAAGAATAAGGAACTCCACCTATATGTCCCTTAAAACCAAGACAATGTAGTGCACTTGGAAGAGAAGATGAGAAAGGGAAGAGTTAACTGGGTTTATAATTGTTTCCAGAGAGCAATTATTCAGTCCCTAAAAATGCTGGTAGAAGAAGAAAATGGAAAATGAACATGGTCCCAACAGACAAATGATTAATATTTAGGGAAGGACTATAGCAGGGTTTGATCCAAAAGAAATGGAAAAGAGCATTTTAATGAGATTGGTATTCAGACTGTACAAAGTCATTAGATTTTGGGTTTGCCATCTCATAAAAAAAAAATGAAGGATGTTTTGAAGGCGGGTTTCACGTTTGCATTCCCTTTCCCACCACTGGTGTCTGTGAGGAGGTGCCCACCAAGCATCGGCAGCCCTGGCAGCACCATGATACCAAAGCAGAAACACAATCTGGAGCAAGATCCAGGCAAATAACTGGGAACCAAACATGCAACTGATTAATGCTGCCAGAGAATTTTTATAGAGAATGTTGTTTTTCTTTCATTTTCCTTTCCCTGTGCAGCTTTCCTCAGAGCAATATCTGTGAGTAATCTCCGCTCTCCAGCTGATCGGGGTGCAGCTCCCTGTGTGCAGCTAATATTGGCACAGTGACATTTCGGCTGTTTTCGGTGGACACGAGCAGGTGCAAGGCAGGACCCGTGGGAGCAGCACAGCCTGGCCCTGCAAGGAGGATGTGGAAATGCTGGGGAGAGTTCCTGGCCACACCATTGCCTGCCTTCGGCCGGGACCGATGGCTCCTGCCCGTGCCGTGTACATCGGCTTCCGTGTTTAATAAAGTTGTGGACTCTTGGCTTCACCACAGCGCGGCTCCCAGTTTGATTTCCCAAGGGTTCATAGCAACAGTAACACACAGTAGTTATAATGTGTCATAAAATAAATATCAGCAAAAGCACACTGAGTCTCCCCCGGCTTGGAACTGGCTTGGCATCGCACGTCCCCTAAAGCACGCCTCCAAAAGCCAAAGTTGTCTGCTGCTGGAGGAGGTTTGTTTGTTTGCCTTAGTTTTGTTTTTTTCCCTCAGCTGGCTGGACTTACGCCACTGTCACAGCTAATAAAGGTAAGCACTGGTACAGCACTACCTTGTGCCTTGCCCTAATCACATTGCTCTTGAAATTAAGTCTGTCAGCGCTTCGGCTGTAAACCCGTATTGCGAGAGCTTAATAACTCCACTGTGAACAAAAGAAAATTACTTCTAGACTCAAACCCAGTGTGCAACATTTCTGCCTATGGGGCGACATTTTTTTTGTTGCTGGGAATATAAACAGTGTGCCCAAAATGGTTAAATAGATCAAATACAGGAACAGAAGCACAACGCGTGTGTGCAGCACACACACACTGGCAAACGTGCACACATGTGTAAGTAGCCTCATGTGATATATTTTACAAGCTCTGCTTGCATAGAAAGAAATAAAACCATCAGGAGCTTCTGACTCCTTCCCATCAATTTGCTCAGTTTTAGACAAATCTCAGCCTCTACTTATTTTTCGAGCATGTTTTTCCTTTCCTCAAGAATAACAAATTTACACTCAACCACCACACAACATGCTGGCCTGAAGCTGAGGCAGCCAAGGTAAAACTCCATCCTAGAGCAGTAGCCAGATTTTTTATGTATCAAAGTGTCCCATCTTTGAAGTTGAGTCTTAATAATGTCTTCCAGGAAAGCCCCAGGGCAGAGCCTTTCTCTGCCACAGGTTTCTTGTATTACTTTGAGCAAATCATTTAGCTCTCCTATTCCTCAGCTCCACAGCTGAAAAATGGGAATAATTAAATTGCTCTACTTCATCAAACACCTGTAATGATAAATACGCTACAAAATGCACTGAAGTGCCTGTGATGAAGATTATGTGCTGGACAGAGAGAAAGGGGAGACTTGTACTCCTCTAAATTTATGGTGTTTTGAAGTCCAGTGCTGTTCTAAACCAGTTTTAAAACTTGTTTTCTTAAAAATATGGTGATCAAATAGATTTTTCTATACAAACACTACATTCCTCTTTTCTATTTTCTTTTTTCTTATTTATTTCCTGATGAATAATAATATAAACCACGTGTGTGGTACAACACACATCTTTGACCACAGAGCTTGGGATGGCCATGCTGGAGCTGATGGGGCTCCTGTGATGGCTTTGAACAGCACAATTGGAGATGTTTTGCTCTGTCAGGTCAACATTACCCTTCCTTAAGACCTGCACTCCTGATTCAGATACTAAGTCACACGAAAGTTGTCCACCCTCATAAGGAGTGGCAGGAAATACCTGCCTGTGGCTCATGACACTCCACCACCAGGATGTCTGTCTTCATCCTCATCCTCGTCACCAGGGAGGCTCTGGTCCCAGAGCACAAGGAAGGGAAGGGGAGGCATCATGCAACAGGGTACAGGCCTGGAAGTTCACTCTGTCCTTTAGATGGCTCCTGCACCAGGAGATGACCCCCGCAGTGACTGCAGCTGTGGGAGTGAAGCTGTAGGTGCAGAGAGCCCGGGGAAAAGGGCACTGCCA
>VYZR01091540.1:0-12786 GCA_013400675.1 Oxylabes madagascariensis
GGGGCTCCAGCCCTTGGATCAACACCTTCTACTGGCACAATTGCTGGAGTTCCAGAGCTTTCCTTGGGGTCTTTGGCATCCTTGTGTCTTTTTTTTTTTTTTTTTTTTTTTTTTTTTTTTTTTTTTTTTTGTGGGTAAGAAGCAAAGATTTCCTCCTAACCAAAGAGAGCTGGAATTTTCCTGTAAGCACAATTTTCTCAGTTGGTGACTGGAGAGGGTGAGTCAAGGTAGCAGCTGGAAGGAGAAAACCAGGAGGTGAACAGCAGGTCACCAGGAGGGAGATGAGGTAGGAGATCAGCTCCTTGCTCAGGTGCCCTAGGGACAAAGAGAAATGTGTGACACCAAATCTACCAATTCCCACATACAAAACAATGAAAATATCTCTGCTCACCAGCTTACCCAGCTCTCCTCACCTTTAAAAGGATGGGGGGAAAGCTTTGGGGCTGTGGGGAAAGCTGGGCTGAGCAGACCTTGGCTGAAATACTGGCTTGGGTGAGGTCATTTGTTCTCAGCTTCAGCCTAGTCATGGATCTCACAAAGCACAGCTGAGCTCCAACCAGGACAAACACCTGTCCTGGAGATCTCCCGAAGCCACAACTGTCCAGTGCGGAGCAGAACTGCTCAGATTAGACCTCAGTATCCCAAATTTCTGCTTTCCACACTCACATCTGAGTAATGGTCTCTCTGTTCAAAACCACAGGGCAGTGCACGTCTGGACTGGGAAAGGTCACTCCTGTGCACCCAAATCTGACCCTCCTGAATATTTCCTCATCTCCTCTGAGATTATTGCCAAGCTGGGGACACTCAAACCTTTGTAAAACCTTTGCAGACCTGGCAAAAATTTCTGCCCACGTCTTGCAGTCTGGCCAGGCCCACCCATTTCTGCCATGGCGTCGCCTTGGAAAGAAATCACCAAGGAAAGGAGTTCCCTTCAATCTCTGCAGCAGCAGAGCTTCGCTTCACCCCAGTTCCATCAGGTCGTGGAAATGGAATCTTGGATTTGGAATCCATCAGCCTCTGGAGGTGACCTGAAGGATGCCTTGCCATGGGCAAGCTCTGCTGCAGGCCTGGCCAGCACAGCTCCCTTCCCCTTGACATCCTGGGATACCTGTTGGGATTTCATGGCAGAGGATCTTCCCCTGGGCCTCACTTAACTCCTCCGAGGTGTGATTTCCTCCCCAGTGCTCCCCCGACCCGTCACTGGGCAGACCCTGGTTCTGATTTCAGGCTGTTTTCCTTTGCACTCCCTGCTTCCCTGTGGCTGGAACTCTTTTCCCATCTGCAAAATCCAGGGAATGCTCCAAAACTCCTTCACAACTGCCTGGGTTTCCCGAAGGAAACCTATTCCACAGGAGGGGTCAGAACCTGCTGGCCCACACTTTATCAACATCAGAAGAGGTTTAAGCCAGCCCAGTGTTAAGCACAGCCTATCTGCCAGGTTCCGGCTACCGCTCCTGCTCTCCCTCCCATCCAGCAGAAAAATGGGATTCAGTGGGAATGGCTGGCAAATGAGTCAATGCTCCTTAGTGGGGGAAAAAAGAAAAATAGTCTGTGTGCCCATAGCCAGGCTCTACAGGGAGAGCTTGGGAGTGCTGCAGGGATCTGAGATGCATTTTGGGGTCTGGGATGCATGCAGGGATCTGAGATGCATTTTGGGATCTGGGATGCTCACAGGGATCAGGGATGCTCACAGGGATCAGGGATGCTCACAGGGATCTGGGATGCACTCTGGGATGCACACAGGGATCCAGGATGCATGCAGCACATGCAGCAGGCACAGGAACAAGGGAGTGCTGGGAGAATGCTCTGCTGTGTTTGATTTTTAGGCAAAAATCCTGACCTGGAAATCATCAGCATAGTTGCAGCAGGAGGAGGCTTTTCCTATTTTTCCTTTGGGGATGGAGATGCAAATTCAGAGGCTGAAATTGGGATTTTGTGCTTCTGAAGGCTTGGGACTTCTTTTAGGCATCAAACTACGTCCAGTCCCTCCAGAGATGAGTAATGAGGCCAAATGCTCTCATTTTATTTGCAATTAGTGTGAGAATAAAATGACACTGTGCATCAGAACTGCGCATTTAAAGAATAAATTTTGGATTTTTTGTTCTTCTTAGGTGCAGCCATGGAGTAGTGGAGCTGATGGGGGTGGGGGGAGCAGTTGATCTGGTAAAAACATCATCTAAATCCAATCTGCTGCAGCAAACAGGCCAGGGAGATGAAGGAAACCACATTAAAAACATGATGAAAGTTGCCTCGAGGCTTCTTATGTCACACTCGGGCTCTGGGCACTTGGGGTATTTTTATTTCTTCCCTTTTTCTTCCTTTAATAAACCCAAACTTGGCATTCTTGACACACACAGGGGTGCAAGCCAAGGGGACATTAAAAGCCCACAGACAACAGGGATTTGGGTTCCTTGGCTCCTACTGGAATTTTTGAGGCCTTGCAGCAGATGACCTGCGTCCTCGGGTGGAGAAAAAGCATTTTTCATTCTAAATAAGCAGGTAAAAATTGGTCTAGGCCAATTTAGATGATTCCTGTTGACCCCAGGGTCGCTTGGCATCACCTGGTGGCTCCTCCAAGGGGTTCAAAGAGAGGAAAGGGATGATCCTGTGAATCCTATGGGTATGAGAGAGAGGCAAACCTCCCAAAATTCATTATTTGTACCCTGCTGCAAGCTCCCTGCAGCAAGCAGAAAGCTAAATAAAACTCATACATGGTTTATCTTTGGATTATTCCCTCCCACCTCCACTCCAGGCCCCTCCCAGACTGATTTTTGGGGGAATTGTTCCCTTCCCTGGCCTAAGACACCAAACACTCCTAGCTCTGCAGCTCCCTCCCTGCTCCTTCCATCCCGCAGGTGAGACAGGTGTGGAAGCGAGGAAGAGGAAGGAGAGGGAGGAAGGAAGCAGGAGAGAACACAAGGCAGGAAAACTCGAGGCTGCACATCTGCTCCGTGACTAATCCGGGCTGTGGCACACCCGTACGCGTCCCTTTTTATTGCTAACATTCCTCCCAAGTTAGAAAACACTTTTTTACCAGCCCCCTTCCCCTCCACTCCCAGCTTCAGATGTCCCAGAGGAATGTTTAAGCGATTATGGAATCCCAGAGGAGTTTGTTGCTTCCCTTTTTAATTTGTTCCATGTTAGTTGCTGTTTTTTTAAAGCAGTGCCCAGCTTGCTTTTTCCTCAGAGTCAAGCGCAGGGCTCCTTGTTCCGGCTCTGGCACGGAATTCCTCATGACTTTGTTCCCCTAATCCCTGTGGGTTTATAGCGGGGCTGCAATAATTTACTCGATGCTGAAATTGGTGATTACCTGCTCTGATTTCTGAGCTTATGTTTAAATAAATGCTAAAAATACTGACTTAAGCCAATCAAAAAAGGAAGGGAAAAAAAGGCATTCACTTGGCTGGTGTTCACAGGCGAGCTGCGATCCTGCAAAGCCGATGAAACGCCTCGTGTTATCCAGCTCTAGGCACAGGTTGAGGTCTGGAAAAAATTCCCTTGGAGTCCCCCAAAATGGGTTAAAATACCCTAAAATCAAGGGGGGTTGCAGAAGCTCTGCGTGGTACTTGGGTTTTAACCCCTTCAGCCCTCTTTGCCCTCTGGCCACGTCTCCGAGGTGAGGGGGTGGTGGCAGATGCCCAGGGAATGGCTCGAGGTTGTCCAGGAAGTGCATGGCAGGAAAAGAAATTAAATACTTTCTTCTCAAAAGCAGCACTGCAGCTCCTGGCCTTTTATTTTTTATTTACTTGGTTTTTTGTTTGTTTGTTCCCATCAGGAGCAAAACACCGACTGACTCTGCCTGTAATCCCTTTGTCCAGAATCCTCCCCTTGGCTTTCTGGACGTCCCTTAGCAACAGCTGCTTCCAAACCAAAGGCAGGAAAGCCTCAGACCCAGAGCAGCCACGAGATGACTGGGAAATGAAATTTGTAAAACCCAAAAGCGTTTAAGATGGCTTTTCTGAGAAGAAAAGAAGGAGATGCCCAAGGAGCTTGAAAGGGTGACACAGCTTGAAGCATCCCTTGTTAATTAGGAGAAGGTGAGCAAATCCTGGCCAATTTTGTCCTTAACAGCACCACTTAACATCCTTTATCCCAATATTTCATCAAATCAGGTGCGGTTTCTTGGTGAATAATTTCCTAGCCAGTTTTGCATCCAAATGCCTTGGATCCCTTTCCAGGGATGAGGACTCCCCCACTTCCCTGGGCAGTTCATTTCTTTCAGTTCATTTCTTCTCAAAGAAGCTTCATTGCAGTTTTGGCACAGGATGCCCCCAAAAAGTCAGCTCTCCCCTGAGGTTTGCCAGTTTCTTTAAATACACAGAGCAAAACAGGAGTTTCCCTGGCAAAACAGATGCTCATCTCAGAAGTCTTGGTTCATTGGGACTTCAGATGGGTCCAGTACGCTGGGATGCACCCCTTGGACATTTGTGTACGGAGCAGACACTGTTTGTGTCCTTAACAGGTATTTATCCAAAGAAATAACTACTTCAAAATAGAGAAGTTCAGTGCCCAAATAATGGCATTTATTCCTAATCCCCAGACTCCAGAAAGACTTGAGAAGCTGAGATGAGTCCCTGACCCTCATAAACCCCTTTCAATCAAACCAACTCCCTCAGTTCAGCTTTCAGGGGCAGGGGGTGTTGCTGTTTTGGGATTTTGCTGATTTTTTTTTTTTTTTTTTTTGGTGATTTCATTGCAATTTCAGTGCTCCCCAAAACCAAAGGTAAAACGCGGGAGTGGGCAATCCCCAGGAAATGAGCATCCCCAGGCTCTCCTGTGAACTGAGACAGCAGAAACCACCTTCCTGTACAGGCAAAATGAATTTCACGTCCAATTCTCCTTGCCACTTCTGCCATGTGTGGTGTCCATGCTGTTTCAATTTCTGTGTGACAAAATGTACTCTTGATAGGAGCCAGGCCTGTGGCTGCTTTGGCACTCAGACACTGAAGTGCTCGCCTGCGAGTGCGTCTATCACCGGAGTGAAAAGCCATGGCACTCGCAGCGCCCTTGGGGAAGGAGAAAACCGCAATTCTTTCAAGATCTGCCAGTTACTTTACAAGTTGAGCCTGTCACTTTAGCACTAAATCTTACACTTGAAATGCTGAAATGAAAAAAGAAAAGGGAAAACCAAAAAAAGAGGGGGAAAAAAAAAAAACGGTTCGAGCTTCCACACTGGAAAGTCGAGGTGTTTTAAGGTATTTGGGGCTTGCAGGGATTGATTCATGGGGCTTTCTCTGCCCTCTCTGCAGCCACATCCATCCTCTTCTTGACCTTTGCTGGACCAAAGCAATGGCAAACACTGGACCAGGCTGCCCAGGGAGCTGGTGGAATCACCATCCCAGGAAGTGTTCAATGGATGAGGCACTGGGGGATGTCGTTTAGTAGTGGGGGAATGGCTGGACTCAATGATTTTGGAGGGCTTTTCCATCCTAAAGTCCTACATTTCAGGGGGCAATGTGGCTTGAGGATGCGGCTGGAGAGATCTGGAGCAATCCTGGCACAGAGAAAAAGAGGATCAAGCAGTGGAAAGGTTAAGGATATATTTACACTGCTTATCAGAAGGGGCACCACAGGGTTGATGCTTGAAGGGAGAGGGTAAAAAAAATCTCATTCACAACATTTAATGAAAAACATTTTTCCCTCCTGCCTTTCCCCAAGACAGTTTTCGCAGAAATGTCGGTTTCCAATGGCTTGGTTTTTTCTCGTTTGGTTGGTTTTTTGCGATTTATTGAAGAGTAAGAAAACATCGAGAAAACAGCAAACCTCTGCTAAGCTTGGGGAAACAACAATCAAAATAAGAAGAGTGAAAGAAAATAAAAGAAGGAGCTGTTTCCTGGGGAAGGTCTAAAACCATCGAGCTGTGGTTTCTAACAGAGAATGAATCCGACTTATTTTATTACTCTTAGGGGTCTAATTGCCATTAGACCTTAATTGTCTCCTGGCTTGCTTTGCAAAGCACAGAAAGCACAGCCTGTGCTGGCTACTGGCCGCAATCATCTGCTCTTTTGATATTCATGGGCGCATTTTCCCCCTTTCATCTTTATGTAAACGAGGCAGAAGCTGCTGTGATTCTCCTGCACCTGACAGCTTTATGGTCCAGACAGGGCTCCTGCGACCCGGCCCACGGGGCTGAGGCTGGAGCTGTCTGGACCAGACGCAGCTTCTCGAGCTCTCCCTGTGCTTCCCCTGCCGTCCCTTTTGTCCTGCTGCCGCGTTCAGCAGGTGTTGCCCTTCCTCTCCCAGCGGACCCTTTTGAAAAGACATCAAAAAGCTTGGTTGGGCACAAGAAAAGGGATATTTGTTCAGGCAGGATTCGTTCCCTAATCACCATACACAATCTTCCACCGACAGCAAACAGAGCTGGCCTCGAGGGCTGTGTTTTTAAAAGCTTAACCGATCTGAGTGGAGCCTCAGAATCACAGCCAGATGAAATTATTCTGCTTGTGTTTGAGCACAGGTGGCCTTCAGGGGAGCAGAACGAGGGGCAGGATGGAGCACATGTGGCCAGCACCCTCCCTCTGGGTCATTTAGGCTCAAAAAGTGACCACTCAAGCTCCTGCCAGAATGGTTTGGGTTGGAAGAGACCCTAAAGATCAACTTGTTCCACCTCCTTCACTATCCCAGAGTGCTCCAAGCCCCAGTGTCCAGCCCGGCCTTGGACGCTCCCAGGGATCCACGGGCAGCCTCAGCTTCTCTGGGCCTCACCACCCTCACAGTAGAGAACTTTTTCCCAATATCTAAAGTTAACCTATCCTCCTTCAGTGATCCCTCCAAACATGGTGGGATCCAGAACAGGACCCAGCAGCTCCCCAGGAAGATGCAGATGGAAGCTTGCCTTTCATTCACCATCCTCCTCTCCTCTTCCCCAAACAATCTGGACAAGCACTGGTGGCAAAAATGGAGGGATTTTCCCCAAACTTCTAATTTTTTTGCTGAATAACCTTTCCTGGTGTCAGTGGGATTAGGATTTTCATGCAGTGCCTGTGTGTCAGCCCAGTCCTCCCTGTGCTGTGAGCACATGTTCAGACTGAAGGGGATCATTCTGGGGCTGTGGTTTAGCTTTCTAACCATGCGTGAATGCTGGGGGCAATTTCTGTCTTTATTTTTAGAAATAGATGTCCTGTCTCCTCGGGTTTCTGCTGGTGTGAGGTTTAGCACATTCATTACCCCTCTGTGTTCTAAAAGGGAAAAAAAAATATATAAAATAATAATGATCATCAGACAGTTGGTGATTTTTCTTAATAGCATCCAGGGCATGGAAAGCAACTTCCTTTCCCCCAGAGCAACAGTGATTCAAAACATGAGGGCTGAGGGAGCAAAGTCACAGCATTTCAAGGGCAACACCAGTAGTAAAGTCTACAGCCGTGGGGACTGTAGAGGCAGTGAAAAAAGTGAAAAAAATGAAAAAAGGATCAGCTGTACCATCCAAAATGTAGACAAAGTATAGATTGATCTAGACAAGGGAGGTCTTGTGACAAGCCTGCAAGAGCATTGACAATTGCATGCATGAGCACATCAGGAATGAGCTCAACTTCACAGTATTCCTGCCTATGATGGATACAGGAGCCAGGATAAAATGTTCAACTTTAGGAGGAAAATAATTTTTTGATCATAGTCGCAGAACATCTCAAGTTGGAAGAGACCCATAAAGATCATCAGCCCCCACTCCTCACAGGACTGCCTAAAACTAAACCACTCGGCTGAGAGCATTGTCCAGAGGCTCCTCGAGTTCTTCCAGGCTGTGACCACTTCCCTGAGGAGCCTCCTCCACTGCTCAGCCAACCTCTAGGGGAAGAAACATCCTAAAATCTTAGCTAGGATGGACATTGAATGCCAGAATGGTTTGGGTGAGAAGGGACGTTCAAGATCATTTAGTCCCATCCCCTGCCATGGGCAGGGACACCTTCCACTATCCCAGGTTGCTCCAAGCCCTGTCCAACCTGGCCTTGGACACTTCCAGGGATGGTGACTCCATCAGTTCCCTGGGAAGCCCATTCCAGTGCTTGAACACCCTTCCAGTGAGGAGATCTTCCCTGATATCCAACCTAACCCCTCCCCTCTCTCTTGTGCCTGACCACATCCAGCTTTATCCCCACCCCTGTGTGCCATGGACAGCCGAGACGGGAGATGAGGGCTCATCCTGTGGGAATCTGATGGATTTTAGCCAGGACGTTGTGTTGCTGGGACAGGGGTTGGACACCCTCTTTGTGTCATTCCTCAAGGAACCTCAACCGACCTGACTGCATGATTCCATCCCGGCGCTGAAATCCCCACAATTTATGGGGATTTTCAAGCAGCTGGCTCTGCTTCCTTCCCTTTTATATTTATTTCACATTTTAAAGGCATAATTTTGATTTTTTTTTAACGGGTACCTCCCTCTCTCATCATGCAACGCTTTATTGTTTTAGCAGTATGGCCAAGTCATCGTGGGCGAAACGCTCCTCTCTGGAACAAAGAGGGGGAAAGGAAATATGCACATCCCACCATGGGCAAAGTCTCTGTAGCACATCTGGGAACATCCCTTTGACAGGACTTTGCCAGGTTTTTCCCATGGGATATACACTCTTATGGCAACGCCCCCTCCTCCCCTGCTCCCCAGGCTTGACAGCAACATTTTGGGTTCAGACACATGAATTCCACTCAATTCCAGCCTAAAGCTCCAAGCCTGCATCCCTCAAATTGAAAGAAAAATAGAAAAATGCCAGATTTGAAGAAATAATAAAGGTGAACACGTACGGGTCCTAGCACACATTAACTCATTATTCTTCTTAGAGCTCTTTCCAACGTGGCTTCTGTTTCCGTGGTCACTTCCAGGTCATCTGAAAGTCCCAAAGTGTTTAAGAACAAAAAATCCACATGAGACAGGAACTGTGGCCTCGTGTGCAATATGAAACACTTCTTTTTTTGGTATCCTGGAGAATATCTTACCAATATTTACATCTGATTCTGGATCTTGCTTTCAATCCTGAGTGTACCAGCCCATTCTGAGTATTGAGTGGAGCATCCCGAAGGAACTGTTTACAAGGGCCTGGAAGGACAGGACACAGAGAATGGCTTCCCACTGCCAGAGGGGAGGGATAGATGGAATATTGGGAAGGAATTGTTCCCTGTGAGGGTGGAGAGGCTCTAGCACCGGGTGCCCACAGAAGCTGTGGCTGCCCCAGGATCCCTGACTGTGTCCAAGGCCAGGTTAGACGGGGTTTGGAGCAGCCTGGGACAGAGGAAGGGGTCCCTGACCATGGCAGGGCGTGAATCTGGATGAGGTTGAAGCTCCCTTCCAACCCAAACCGTTCCATGAGTCTGTGATCCTATGATTATGCAACTGCAGGAAGCAGGAGATGCTAGAAGTTGGTTGCAGACACTCCTAGGTGGAAGACATTTGCCACACACAGATACTTGGATCTTCTCCCTCCTGAAAAAAAGCCAGGAATAATGCTGTGCCTTTCTGAATGCCATCTATAGGATCCTCCCTTCCCAGGTCTACCCAGCAGTTCCCATTTGCACGTGCTGGACTTGCTGTCCACAAATAAAGTCTTAATTTATTTTTTTTTAACTTTAAGTTAACGAGTTTAAATTTTACTGAGCTATAAAGCCACCCTAATTGAAAAGCTCTCCACATGGGTGAGATTATCTTGTCAAGCAGGAGCCATCCCTGTCAGCTGAGTGGGAGATTTCCGTGGAAAGTTGCCATAAGGGCTAATGCAAGTCATATGTGGCAAGAAGGAAGAGAAGAGCAGGGTGGGAGAGTGCATGCCGTGAAAAGGTGGGATAACTGGGTGGAAAGATTGGATTTTCAGAAAGGTTTCTTCACAGGAGGTGGTGGAGTCACCAGCCCCAGGAGTATTTAAAAGCTGTGTGGATGTGGCACTTGGCGACATGGCTGCTGGTGGCCTTGGCAGTGCTGGGAGAACATTTGGACTCAATGATCTTTCAGGGCTTTTCCAACCTAAATGATTTTATGATTCTGAAAAGGGAGGGGGAAAGGTGGCAAAGAGGCGATGGCCATGAAAACCCAGCAGGTAAAATCCCCCAGGAATCAGCAGCAGTTGTGCTCATCCCACTTCCCTGATATCCTGCCAAGGACCTGTTTCAAGGACAAAATTTGGAGAAGGCCAGCAAGGTTATCACTGCCCATAGGGCTTCCCTATCAGTGCAAGGAGATTCTGAAATGTCCTCTTTCCCCTCCACAAGGTTCAGACTGGGTACAATTATTGACTTTTAGCCTTTCATCCCAGATTTCCGAGCTCCCACTGGTCCCCTAAGAGCAACAGCTGCTACCTGACATCTGTCAGGCTCCTAAACATATCCAGACTTTGATGTAACATCTGCACACAGCCACGGGACATCCAGGGCGTTCTGGCATGACATCCCAAAATGGGAAGTATCCCAAAAGAGCCCGGCAGCCATGTCTTCAGATGCAAGCAGGGCCACGGGTCACAGGCATGCCAGGCTGCAGCTGCAGGGAAAGCAGGACGCTCCTGGTTGCCCCCAACAGTAAGGAGAGAACAGGGAAAGCCCAGCTCTGATGAGGATACTCATTGTTGGGAGCTGTCCAGACACCAAGAAAAACCACTTTGAAGTCACAAAGAGCTTCAAGATAAGAGACCAAGTATTTCTATCATCATCGGTCCAACTCCTGGCCCAGCTCAAGACAACCACAATCAAAGCTGAACAGCCTCTACTTTTTTTCTCATGTATTTTGTCCAGGCATTTCCCTGAATCCTCTCTCAGGTCAGAACAACAGGTAACCAAAAAGATATTTGCTGCTGACATACACAAGTGTCCCAAACTGCAACCACTTCCAAAAGGCTTTAGGTTAAAGCCCCCATAAACATCTTTTCATCCCTAAAATCACTGCAGCTTCTGAGGTAAAGGAGATTGCAGCCTGCCCATCACCATAAACTTTTTCCCCTGGGCAGATGCCTTTTTCCCAAGGGAGGCCATGAAAGATAACTGTGGTGGGAAACCTGTGTGCTGACAGCCTCATTAATCAATCCTGTCCTAGGAAAAATTCTTGGTAAGTGCTGTAATCAGCCACGTTGTCTTCAGAGGAAACAATTTAAAAAAGAGTTACAAAACAGATTCTCTTGCGAAATCCTTGTCCAAGAACCCCAAATCTGCAATAATCTTCAGCTCACACCACAAGAAAAGGTACCTCTGGCTTTATCTTTCCCCTGACACTTCCCCCACTGCCAAGTCCTTTAAAACCCTACAGCAACGTACTTCCCACGTCTCCCAGGCTGGGGGGATGTGGAGGGGAGGCCAGGAAGTGAAGCAATTGGGCCAGCAGACACCTAAATGCCATTTGCTCCCTCAGCCACATCCCTGGAGCCAGGATCCCCCTGACAGCTTCTCCAGCTCTTTGCACTCGTGAATTCCCAAGTGGAGGAGCCAGGTGTCCTCCCCCAGTTTTCACACACACACTGAGAGCCACCACACTCTTAAAAGCAGGGTACAAAACCCAGCCAAGGGACCACACTGCTGCCGTTGAGGTGCTTTCCAGCTCAGGGCCTCAGGAATATGTGCTTCATCCATGGAGTGGCCTGTTCCCAAGCTCTCACAGCTCAGAGCCTTCTCAAAGTGCCCCCACCCTTCGTTTCAACTTCAAGAAGAAGGGAATGTGTCTGTTTATAGTAGTTTTTAGTGCGCCTGAACGTCTGCTGACAGTTTCTTTGCCATTGGAAGAGCTGGGGCTGCAAGGTGAGACTTGCCAAGGAGTCAGCTGGATGAAGCCTGAGAGAAACGGGGGAGAAGTTTCATGGCTATTCCAGCCTGACCCTTCACCCCTGCCTTCATCTCTCACAGTCCTGCTGTGCTCCTGGTCACCCTTCCAGCATTGTTTTCCTGCTTTTTGCATGAGGTCCCTGGTCACTGTAATTCACCCCCTCCCTCTGTAATTCCCCTCCTCTGAGTGACCGTCCTTGCAGAGGGTGGAAGAACTACAAGAAAACCAGAGGACAAGTGGCTGCAAAAATTTTTCCTTCCTTTTTTTGTTTGTTTGTTTTTATGGCTGAAAAGCCCTCAAAAGCAGCTGGGGAGCTGGTGGGGGAGGTAGTTCCTGGAAGGCACAGCTGTTGCATCACTGCATCCCTGAGGATGGATGACATGGACGTGGACAGTGCAAGCTAAACCCAACAGAAACACTGGCCCTGGTATTAACAAGTGGCAAATAAGCCCCTAATTGATACAGATCAGGGTCTGCCCACATGAAACCAAAAGAGATTTACCTCCCTCCTTCTCTCAGCTTCCTTCGGTTTAGATCCAGTGAGAAGCAGAATCCATATTCTGGATAGAATCGATGGGAAAAGGAGTGTCCAAAACCTGCTTAAGCATCAGCTGGTATAACCCAAATGCACCCACTGGATTTAAGGGTTAGTCTAAGTTTAAAACCAGAGGAATAGCACTGATTTCAGTACAACAGCTGGAGAGATGCAGCTGATGGCAGGTCAGTGAACCTATTCCACTCATGGCAAAAAGCTGGAGGGAAACCAGCTTGGCCCTCTGGTCCTGGTTTCCTGCAGGGAGCTGGATGCAGGCAGATGCACCTCTTAAAATGTCCAACAACTTTTTACATCCAAGCTGGAAAAGCACAGCAGTGGATCACACCCAGGCCCTCCTGCTGGACCCTTTCAGCCACCATTTTCCAGGGCTGCCTGAAGCATTTTAAGGGGAAGCAAAGCAGTTAGAACAATTTTAAGAAGTCACAAGAGACTGCAGGCCTGGAAATTTGCTGTCCCTGCTGTGTTTTTATTTTCTCTTTTTGTGGGGTTTTTTTTTTTTTTTTTT
>VYZR01091541.1:37623-58388 GCA_013400675.1 Oxylabes madagascariensis
AAGACTTTTTTTTAATGGAAAAAAAATTAGAGATGATATTAGAATAGCGAAATAGGGTTCATGAATAACAAGACACCAGAACTGTGTATTAGAATAGAAGCTGGGAAAATAATTTATTAACTTTTTTGTTCCCTAAACTGTAATTCAAAAAGGCCTGAAAGGAAGAAAATGTAGTAAAATTGGTATGCAAGCGTGTTATATACACAGAAACTCTTTAAAACTCACCTGGGTTTCTTTAGTCTTGGCTTGGATGATCTTTACTGAGGTTGTAGGATATATAATCCACTGCCAAGAAAGAATCCTAAACTGTGTAAACTGAGAAAATGGCATTCTTCCCTTCTCCCAGCTGCAAAAAACCCTAATAAAATCTAGAGCAGCCACATTTGTTACAAAGCAAATGTCTGAATATCAGTGCTATCAAAATCCATGATTGTACTCCTCTGTCAAACTGTGGCCATGATTATGGCTTCCTG
This sequence comes from Oxylabes madagascariensis, assembly GCA_013400675.1. Classification (NCBI taxonomy): domain Eukaryota; kingdom Metazoa; phylum Chordata; class Aves; order Passeriformes; family Timaliidae; genus Oxylabes; species Oxylabes madagascariensis. The sequence goes on from VYZR01091541.1 coordinate 38,097, forward strand.
AGAATAAATTTATTTGCAGTTTTGCCCAATCTGTGTTCATATTTTTAATTTCATTTGAATTCCATTATTTACTTCATAGCAATGAAACAGTAAAGTTAATTAGCCCAAGCAGTGGAGAAGAGCAATTAGTACTCCCCGGCTCCTTGCAGAAAAGACAGTGCATCCTTGGAAAACAGAGGAAAATAGCAGGAAATTGGGAAGGGGGTGGGGAATGTGTCAGTATATTTACCAGATAAGGAAAGAAAACATACAAAAAACAATAATGCTGCAGTGCAAAGAATCATTGCATTAGGCTTTCAAGTGGTACCTCTTCCTCACTGTGGATGTCCTTTATTCTGTATCCACTGCTGGTTTTGCCAGCCATAATCAGATGCAGAGATCAAAGGTAGTAGGCTGATGTGGGATGCAATGGATGGGAGCAAAGAAAAGAGACACCCAAGGAGAACAGGAGCAGGTGGCTTGACTGTTTTTGTATTAATAAAGTCAGCCACACGCGTGTGCAGGCTTGGAATCAGATCCAAACATCACTGCAAAGACAGGGAAGTGAAGGAACACAAGGAGTTAACAGAGCCAATCATTGCGCACTGAGTAGCTTTGCTGAGTAGGTTTGCTCAGGAGAGACAGTTCATAGATTTTGAGTGTTTGAAAGCCCTCAGAAATGCCTGCCTGCCATCAGTTGTCTATCTTTATGCAGCCCTTGGTGCTGTGTGTATTTGAACTGTTTATTTGGATTGTGTTTTGTTTACTTCCTCTGGTTTGCTCCTGTGCCGCCCACAGAAATCTCTTGGCTGCTATCCCCAAAGGACAAATAGTGCANAAACAAATGCATTCTTTCGAGAGGTGACTTTCAAACCAAAGCCAGGACCATTTGTCTTGAAGCTCATTTCACATTAGGATGTGTTTCTCACAATATGTTAAGCCCTAAGGGGAATGCTAAGATGAAAAATGTGTTTTAATTATTTCGTATAGGTTAAACAAAGAGACTTGAAACTTTATCTCTTCTTTCTACAGCCATCCATGCATGAAATTAAGAGAATTCTATAATGCACACAGCAGAGAAATAGACTACCAAGAGTACAATGGGGTTGAAATCCAGCACAAGCTCCGCACTGGATAAAGAGGGGAGCAACTTCTCTGTGTGGAAGTAATCCCGCAAAATTCCCTAGTAAGGTTTGTGTACAAGACAACTGTGTGTCTCTGCAGTTATTTTGCCTTGTATTGAAGATTGAATTAATTGTCAGTGGCAGAGAGGATTCTATTAGAGCAAGCTGAAGTTGTCAGTAACACACAGTGATATTGATAATTTCACTGGTGAGGATTTACTTTCGCCATCTATGATATAGTGTGAAAATACTTAATTATCCCAAAGATGTGGGACATAATTGGGCAGGAAAAGCAGTGCTATGAGATAACCTTGTGTCTGTTTTCCTTCTCTGGGGCAAAAACCATAGAATCACAGAATGATTTGGGTTGGAAGGGACCTTGGAGATCATCTGGTTCCAATCCCCCTGCCATGGGCAGGGACACCTTCCCCTAGACCAGTTGAATCACTGTTGTAGTCTCTGTTTACCCTCCAAGCTGCATGGCTGAAGCCAAAGAAAGTCAATATTCCCTTCTCCCAGACCGCAGGCTGGTTTGGTAGCCAGGGCTGTCCTTACAGCAGCAGAGGATGAGATAAGAAACAAAAAGTGTTCAGTGATCCTGCTGAGCTCTGCTGCAGTGACTCCGAGGTCCTGACTTGAGGTGCAGGGATAATAGGAATGAAATACTGATGAGCTGAGGGTAGCAAATGACACTTTGGAGTGCTCTCTGGGGAGAGATGAGCAATTTTCAGACACCTCTGTACTGCCGTACACAAATGTGCAATCAGTAAAAGGCAACCCTAATGTTATGTTTTCACCGGGAATTTAAAACACCTGTTATATCCCAGAGGAATGGGACACAGTCTGTGTGTTTGATGAAGATTGGTTTGGCTTGTGCACTAGCACACTTTGATCGTTTCTCCTTAATTAAAATGTAGCTCCACCAATGACTAACTGATTCAAGAAATCTACTGTCACTAATTTTAATTTATAAGATGTTACTTGTCAAAGAAATTTTCTTTGTTGCTTATGTGATTGAGTGCCAAGTGATCGCTCTTTTGTTTCCAAAAGACTTTTTTTTAATGGAAAAAAAATTAGAGATGATATCAGAATAGCGAAATANGGAAGGGGGTGGGGAATGTGTCAGTATATTTACCAGATAAGGAAAGAAAACATACAAAAAACAATAATGCTGCAGTGCAAAGAATCATTGCATTAGGCTTTCAAGTGGTACCTCTTCCTCACTGTGGATGTCCTTTATTCTGTATCCACTGCTGGTTTTGCCAGCCATAATCAGATGCAGAGATCAAAGGTAGTAGGCTGATGTGGGATGCAATGGATGGGAGCAAAGAAAAGAGACACCCAAGGAGAACAGGAGCAGGTGGCTTGACTGTTTTTGTATTAATAAAGTCAGCCACACGCGTGTGCAGGCTTGGAATCAGATCCAAACATCACTGCAAAGACAGGGAAGTGAAGGAACACAAGGAGTTAACAGAGCCAATCATTGCGCACTGAGTAGCTTTGCTGAGTAGGTTTGCTCAGGAGAGACAGTTCATAGATTTTGAGTGTTTGAAAGCCCTCAGAAATGCCTGCCTGCCATCAGTTGTCTATCTTTATGCAGCCCTTGGTGCTGTGTGTATTTGAACTGTTTATTTGGATTGTGTTTTGTTTACTTCCTCTGGTTTGCTCCTGTGCCGCCCACAGAAATCTCTTGGCTGCTATCCCCAAAGGACAAATAGTGCANATGAAGATTGGTTTGGCTTGTGCACTAGCACACTTTGATCGTTTCTCCTTAATTAAAATGTAGCTCCACCAATGACTAACTGATTCAAGAAATCTACTGTCACTAATTTTAATTTATAAGATGTTACTTGTCAAAGAAATTTTCTTTGTTGCTTATGTGATTGAGTGCCAAGTGATCGCTCTTTTGTTTCCAAAAGACTTTTTTTNATGTAACATGAGAGAGGAAAAGTAAAAATGGGAGAGGCCACAGATGTATTTGATGTGACAAAAAATAAAAGGGGTCATGAGCTCAGTTTCAGTTCAGCAAGAGCGCTGCTTGCCTGGTAATTACCTCTGCCCTCCTGCATTGGATTTGCAGTCTGAAAGCTGCCACCTTTTAGATAAACCAACCTCAAAACCTACTACTGCGTAATCATGCAATGCAAAAGTGAACTACATGAGAAAACGGAAGACTTTGTCTCAAGTAACAGATGAAAATGTGAGACAGAAGTGTGCAAACCAAACAGGACGCGTGCAGAAATTGCTGATGGTGATGATGTGTGTAGTGAGTCAGGGCTGTGTGCTGGACTCTGGAAACTGAAGATGAAGGTTTCAGGAACAGCCCGAGAAATCCTTCTGGAGGGATTTGTACTGTGCCAGTGGAGGTTCCCCACGTGGATGACTGTTCCTCAAACCCTCCCACTCTCAAAACTCCCAGTAGTTTCTATAGATAAAATCATAGAATCATTTAGTTGGAAAAGACCTCAAAGATCATTGAGCCCAACCATTAACCCAACACTGTCAAGGCCACCACTAAACCATGTCCCTAAATGCCACACCTACGTGTCTTTTCAATGTCTGCAGGGATGGTGACTAAACCACTTCACTGGGCAGCCTGTTCCAGCACTCAGCGAGGCTTTTGGTAAAGAAATATTTATTAATATTCAATCTGAACATCCTCTGGCACAACTTGAGGCATTTCCTCTACCTGTCACTGGTTGCCTGGGAGAAGGGGCTGACCCCCACTTGGCTACAGCCTCCTTTTAGGTGGTCATAGACAGTGATGAGGTTTCTCTTGAGCCTCCTTTTCTCCTGGCTAAACACTCCCAGCTCCCTCAGCCATCCTCTGGGGATTTCTGCTTTAGACCCTTTACCAGTTTTGTTGCCCAATATTTCAACCTTAACATGGCCCAGCAGTAGGGATAACCAGGATCAGGAGAAATCTTAATTCACAAGAAAAGGTTTCAGGAATGCCAAACTGGATGGGTTTTTTGCTTAGCCTCAGAAGGAAAATGAGGTGTGCATTTTGAGTAAAAAAAAAAACCCAACAAAACAAACCAAAAAAAAACCCAACCAAAAAAAAACCCCAAAAAACAGGAGGCAAAGCAGGCACATCAATGAGCCCCAATAATAGGATATATCCCCTGTCCTGCTGAAATCAGTGGGCACAGGTCACTGACTGCCCTTTGGATGCGACTGCAACTAAGGAAGCAAGGGTCTTCCATCTACTTATGGAAATAAAGAATGGCTTTCAATTATACCGGTTTTCCTTGGACTATTTATAAAAATAAGTGATTTCAGATAGTTTTAGTCAATGCCATTCATAACCAGCACATCCCAGAGCTCCCTAGAAACTCACAGTCCTGAACTATTTAAATCAGCAGGAGTCTTTGACGACAACAGAGTTCTCCATGACTTCTGAGCAGGGAAGATGGAAGTTTGCAGCAGAAAACAGTATTGTGTAGTCACTGCATTAAAACATTCAGTAATGGGCAAACAGGAGGAATTAGGGTAAACAAAAGAGTGTGTGTTCGTGGAGGTAGGCATGATATGCCTTGGGGGTGGTGTGAGCACAGAAGTGAAGTCCAAGTGACTCAGCATCCAAGACAAGCACATTTATCTTTGGGACATGTTCATTGTTCCACCTGCATAATGGCATATTATATTCTATTAAGAACAGAGTATTATGGTAGAAGTATTTACACATCTCTAATGCATACAACCCTTTTGTACAATAAATGTTCCATTGTTTTCCCGTCAATGGCAAACACAGTTGCTCTGCTCGTATTTATTTTTCTCTGTGGTGATCTGCAATTCTGTTCAGAGTTTCAGTGTGTGTCTCATACATCAGAACAGCCAGAAGAATAACCCACTCTTTTATGACTCCAAAATTGACTTTTAACCTTCAGTTTCCTATTTCCTATGTAACTGCCACAAAATAAATACCAGCTCCATGGCCACTCGTATGCAATAGTCCTGGAACCCTTTGGTATGCACTGCTACAGGAAAAAGGAAGCAGGACTTTAACTCCTTGAGACCTGAGTCATCACCAGCCTTTGAAAATGTAAACAGTGGGAAGCATATTCAGAAAGCAGAAATGAACAAAACAAGTCTGTGGAGACAGAGAAGTCAATACTGCAAAGGACTGAACCCACTCCAGAGAGAACTCCCCTGTCTGAAGGCGATGTTAAAACAACAGCATTAATGAGAGAAGAGGAAAGGCAAACCAAAACAAACCAATTAAACACAGTATTTTATGTTTTGACCTCCCTTTAAGCCAGCAACATAACAATTATGGGCAAAATTGTTTTTAAAAGACTGCTTTACTCAGGAAAACTTTAAAACCTGATGTGCTCTGATAAGAAATATTCTTTTAAAGTAAACCTGAACTAAGGGTTTAGAGGTGTAAATAATAAAAATAGAGGCCTGAATTAAAATCCTGGAAAGGTTTTAGTTTAGGTCAACGAGCTTACTGGCACTTAGAAAATAAGTGCTGCTTTCAGATATCTGTTGCAACAGAAGAAGCACAACCATAACTTATGACAGGATATTCCCTTATCAGTTTGGAAATGAGGCTCCCAGACTGTCTTCCACAAGCCTTCAGATGCTTTATTTAGTGATGATTTCTTGCAACGTGAGTGAAAAATCCTATGAAGAAAAGATTATCCCCTCTGACGGCTGGGACCCAGATACTAACATATAAAATAATTTTCCTGTTTTCTTTCTTTCCAGATGTCCTGGGAATAGAGCAAGGGAAGGGGTTGCTGTTGTCATTGGCATGTTCTCTTTATGAGAGCTGCTTTGACAAGAGGACTAGCAATCCTCAGAATTTTTCAAGCTTTCTCCCAATGTCCTTCTTTACGTCAGCCTAGAAGTCTAGAGAAAACTTAGAGAGGGACTGGAACCCATGTTTCTGGTGAAGGATGCTCTAGTCACAGCATCCAACTGACTGCCTGCAAGTACCAGGGGATACTCCAGGTCCCCACTGCCCTTTCCTACAGGTACACCCTGGTCCAGAGCTCAGCTGTAGCTGAAACACAAAATGCTGATCTGCAACCACAAAGCCCAAGTAAAGCCCTGTGTAGCAGCCCTGTTTTGATTTTGTCTGTTGTTTTCTGTTCTTGTTTTTAAGTATCCAGAAAATTATTAAGTGTAAGCAACTAAAAGAGATTAACTCAGAAACAAGACTACCAAATACTAAGAATTAGTATAGCCCCACTATGTGCAAGATTCCTCCACAGTCACTAACAAGAAAAAAAAACACCAAAACCACAAACAAACCCACCCACACCACACTCCCCCAAAACCCCCCAAAGCAGCCAAAAAACCACAAGCCCAAACTAAAAACCTTTTCTGCCTTGAATGCTTCTTTTACGGATTTTAACTCCCCTGAGCTCCACCCACCATCCCAGGTGAAGGACATAGGTTCTGCAGGCAAGGTACTGGAGCAGTGATGGATAAATTTATATCAATATAAACCTTGGACAAGGAGTTTAAAAGGCAGTTTTCTTATGTCTGGGGGTGAACTCTTAGCAGGGAAAAGCCAATATCTAGGGATGCTTGTCGGACTGGTTGGAAGGGAGAAGGTGAGTCTATTTTCCTTTAGTTAGAAAGCAAGTAAAAATAGGGAATATGTGTAGTTATTTCTTGTAAACTACTTTTTTTTGTAGGAGTGAGTTGTAGTCATAGAAGAAGAGGGATTTTATATTTCTTGATGCAATAATGCAATGAGTATTTAGTGAGACTGAAGGCTGGTTTATATCCTTGAGAAATATCTCCTGTGGCTGCATGTGAGGGAAAAGAAAGAAGATAAAAGGCATAGTGATGGTAGAAGAAGGGTGAGAAATAATTTATGTAACTCCTGAAGGTTTCATTCAGAGGTGTGGGAAGAGGTGGGGGAGGTGCAGACCCCTTTAATGTCTCTTAACCCACCATAATGGTTCTCAGACTGGGTAATAATTTTTAAGGTTGCAGTTAAAATGTGAAAAGAATAAATCCAGGATTTCACTGACAAAGGACAGGTGTACTGCTGCTTTGTTGTCTTGCTACTGATTACAAGGTCTCTTGACTTAATGATGTTAAGCCATGAAACAGTTGTAGTAAACCAGCCTATAGAATTTAAAAAATACAACAGAGCCTTATTGCAAATATAAATTTCCAAGGCCTATGTTCTGTACTTAATTTGTATTTTTCTAATGATGCAAAAGATGTATAAAAATAAAAGATAATTATGAGAAGGGACTTGGCGGTTAAAGCCATATTTCTGCAATAAAGCATTTGCAGAAACATGATAGTAATTCTATTGAGTTCAAATACAGTGTGATCATGAAAAGTGTAATTAAATTACAATTTAAAATATGTGAACCATCTGCACTGCAGTGTGAATCGTAGTGCTACACAGGGAATATTGATGATGAGTTTTGTATTGTGTTGTCAAATAAAATCTACTGAAGCTCTGCCTATTTTCCAGTCCCTTCAACATTTGTTATTAGTAGAGCATTCCCCTCGGCCGTGTCTGACTTACTAGTGTTACACTTCTGTGCCTCCATAATTGTTTCCAAGACTTTGCAAAAGCTGAACCTAATATGTTTTATCTTGTGTATGCTTTCTCCAAGTTTCTAGTCAAAGTAAAAGGAATAGAAATGAACTTGCAGGAGAAGTTCTTGCTAGATTGTGCTAATGCTAATAGCAGATATATGAAAGGGTAGCAGCTGAACTTGATTTAGAACTCTGGTGGAGACATGGGGTTATCTCTAATGTTGCTGGTGGGGTTTGTTTGACTTTGAGAGAAAGCCGGGAGAAACACACCAGGAAAAGAGCTGAGCTGCTAAGCCAACAGGTATTTTTCAGCTACTGAAAAATGCTGGCTTGGTTTGATGTAATTGTTGATTAAAAGCAACACCCAGGAATGCTTTTATGGCTCGCGGCTCCAAGGCTGCAGAGCAGTGGGACTGCGAGTGGATGTCTGCAGGCTGTGGTGTGCATGCTGCAGTCATCCCTCCTGCTGCTGGCTGCTGGCTGGGCTGGAGAAAGGCGACCTTTTCCCGCTGTGAACGAGCCCGAGCCCTTCCACACCTGGATGAAGCGCTCCTGCAAGGGAGCAGGTGGCGCTGAGGACCTGCTGCCCTGCGGTTGTCACTAATGGGCTGTAAAACCTCCCCAGGAGGTGAAGGACCTTTCAGGGCTTTGCTGCCTGCGTGGCTCTTAGCAAACAGCACGTTTCCCTCCCCAGCTCTGCCTGGGAGCCGGGATGGAAGGCTGGCATGGGATGGAACGGGGCCCCAGCAGCATGTTGCCAGGCAGTGCTGTACAGGAGCCCCCGGCTCCCACTCGATCCCGCTGCAATTTCCACAGCTGATGGCTTTCAGCAGGATCTCAGGCTCATTCAAAGAGCGTGGTGTGGAGGGCAGGCAAACAACAGGGCCATTAGGGGCTCTGGTAGGGAGGGGGGAGAAATTAAATGGGAGCACTCTCTGAAGGGAGCGAACAAAAGCTGTGGGGAATGGCTTAAATATTCCGAGAAGTCACTAATGGAGACTGGGCTATGCAGCTGGGCATCCTGTTGAATCGGAAATGCAAACTGAGCTGGTACTTTTTAGGATGGTTCCGTGCAATTTCTCTCTCATGTATTTTCTGTTTAAGAACAACCATAGGAAAATTTTGCTGCTTTGCTGACTGAGGTATAGGGAGCAAAAGCTTTTGTTTATTGTGGTGAGTTGGTGTCTTCCGGGACTGTGACATGAACTGCTTGTCTACTTTAGCTCTAATTCTTGAAAATCTGAGTACGTTTAGGACTGGATTTGCCACCTCATGCTCTTGCAGACTTAAACAAGGGGAAGAATGAAAAGCAGGGAGGAAGGGGCATGGACAGTTGGTTTTCAATGTTTGTTTGGTATGGCTTGTTTTGTTCTTTTTTTCAATTGGTTTCAATGGTTTTGAGAAAGAGAAAAGGTTTTTTGAGGAAAAAGAAAAGCAAGAATGAAGAGGGTTTCAGACAACATATTGTACATATGAATGTTGTAAAATGATAAACAAAGGAGATTAATTTAAAGAAAAGAGAAACCAACCGCCACCATTGGGAGCTGGTGCAGAATTGATGCTGCATCAGGTAACCCTATATATTATGCATTAATGTCACAGGGGACTATGGATAAATCCAGAAATGTAACCCCAAAGCCGTGCCCAGCACTTCGAGGTGACTGAATCTCCAAGCTACAGAGACTGCGTCTTTTGCAGGATTTATTTTTGCATAGGTTTTGAATTGAAACTAAAGAAACATCAGCCACCTTCCAGTAAATTCTGGAGAACATTGAGTAAAATCAGTCATGAGTAGAATCCCCACTACAGCAAGAAAATTGCCATAAATACTGTGGGTCTAAAAAATCCATTGATGGAGATTCTTTTCTGTTCTAGTTTTTGCAGGACATTGCTGATAATTAACGACTCTGAGGGGATTCCTGTTGTCTGTATTAGCTGAGGACTGTGATCAGTTGTGGCCAGAGAGCTGTGGAGCTCTTCATGCTAAGGAGAGACTGCTTCTGGAAAACAAAGCACCACTCATGCCCTACAGAAAAAGTCAGAAATGCAGTTGTATTGAAAATTCTAGGTAAAGATTTTTTTTTTTAATAATCAAAATATGTTATGCAGACAAATCTAAGTGGTTAAAAAGAATGCAAAAGTTATTGATTGCTTCCTACTTCCTGTAGTGTGCTGGCATCAAGGGGTGTGCTCCTGGTAGGTTATTTTTATTAATTGTATGTGGTGTTGCTTATGCATTTAGAAATATTTCTAAGTGATGATTTCCTTACGCCTAAATGATCCTAATTTGGTTGAATAAATATCATCTCCTAGGACTAGGAGTACGAGTAATGCCCCTTGATGTTTCTTTTGCTGCAACAAACCTAGATTTGCGTTTTTGTCAATTCTTAAACGTAGGTCACAGGTTATTTATTATTCTTAAGATGATTTTAAAAGCCCCCCACCAAACCATTGAACAGACTGTTCTAAACCCTTCTTTCCATTTTACATGAAGAATAGGAAAACTTAATGTCTTTCTTCATGGTGAAATATGGCTATAGACCAGTTTTTAAACAAATTTGTTGTTTGTCTGGAACAATTATACTTAGCTCATTGAGATTATCATGCATGATTTGCATGTCTAATAAATAATGCATATTCAAGCTAGTCCCTGAAACCCCCAGAACAAAGACAAACTCCCAGGGGACTTCTGACAGATAGAAATTTAACATAAAATATATATAAATGTCTTAATAACTTAGCTCTTAGAGGTTTCATTGGGGTGTCTGAATCAGATCCCTGCCTGCTGTGCTGCTTCCTATTGTTCAGGACTTGCCTTGCAATGGTTCTCTGAGCTAAAGAAGCTTTACTTGATTGTGATAGTTTTGAAATACAGTAACTGTTTGGTTTTATGTGTAATATTCAGCATTGTCAAATCGTGTAATGAAAATTATTAGCAGTTAGGTAAAACTGGATGTCAGGGGAAGAGGATTGGCAAGGGACATCCCTATGAGCTGTATTGCAGCCATGAGCCTGTGTTTTTCAACTGTGCCACGAACCTCCAAAGAACAGCAAGGAGCAGGCAATTGTAACTACCTGGCCTCCTGGGTAGGTCTGAAACTATTTTCCATGTTCTGGGTAAGTTTTCATGTGACTCTTCCTGTCATGCCTTCCTGCAGAGGCAAATCAGAGCTGGGACATTCAGCTGTGATGCAGCGCTCTCACACCAGTCCTTTGACCAAGGCTGTTATTGCACCTGCATAGGGAGGCTGCAACATCAAAGGCAACACATGAAAGGGAGAAAAACCCCAGTAAATTTAGGGATTTGATTATTTGTGTAAATCATCACAGATACGGCATCTTTCTTTGATGTAGCCAGCACAGCAAAAGGTTGGAAGGTCATACTTGAATGTAAACTGCTTTCCAGCTCCAGCACTGATCCTCCTCCAGAGCAAGGTTGTGTGCAGTGGTTTCCCCCTCTCATTCCTCCCCCCTTCCAGAGTTTCCATACAGAGCTCCTGCTCATTCATTACTTATGCATCTGCTGGAGAGAGCAGTACCAAGAGATGCTGATGAACAGCCCAGTCTCTCTTTTGGCATCCTCAGGGCTTCAAACTAACCCTCCAAATATGAATTATAAGGGTATTTCAGTCAAGCTTTGGTGTGCATGCTGAAATCTCCTGTGAGTTGAGCTAGAGGCATCACAATAGAGTGATGGGTTTTGCAAAATCAGGTTCCTGCTGGAGACAGGTGCCCTGAACCTGGGAGATGCAAACTGGGCTCCTCTCAGTGCTGACAGGCAGCCCAATGCTGAATGTCACTCTGATCTCCAGTCTCACCGAGATCAGAGTGAGCATATTGGTTTTGAATCAATAAATGGTAAATTAAAAAGCTTACTTAGTGTTCAGAACTTTACATTAAAAGTATCTGCTGCTTTAATCATACTTGATCAAGATAACTGTAGCTCATTTGCTTAAGCTAATTAGCTGGGGCGCTGTTGTCAGTGTCTGCCAAATAATGTGGAGTTTTATCTAGGAAAAGTCTGCATTGAAGGAACTGGGTAAAATTCCACATTGCTGATCCATGGCGAAATAGCATTGGCTGTCTTACCAAGCTTGGTGCAACTGTTTAAATGAGCTGCAATTTTTCTCTTTGATGCCTGCAGTTCTTCTCTTTGATGCCCTGCATGGCTTGGAATCCACAGGGCAGGCTTGATGTAGGAACCCTGGTGAGCATAGAGTGTGAATTGCAGCTCTGGCTTGCTTTGACCTTGCTCCTGCAAGCTCCTAATCAAGAGAAATCTTGGTGAAGTCAGGGTTGTCTTAATGGAACAAGATATTTTTAAGGTCTGATTTTGTTCTTGTATTTCTTATGCCACAAGACCTCTGTCTTCCTGTGCTTTAAACTGAAAAGCATCTTTCAAATACAGAATTCCAAGGCCATTTTTCTCCTCAGTGTAATGAGGGAAGTGTTTTAGGGCTGTGAACTTGAAGCAATAGAGATGTTCCTGAAGTGGAACTCTTTAGTCCCTTATGTCATTACCATTCTATGAGTATGGGTGAATTACCAATAATGACTTTGGAGAGGCAGGATGTCCAAGCTCAAGTCCAGTTGTTTCTGTGGATTGGGCAGACAACTGGAGAAAAGCAGAGATGTACTGACAAAGTACCCATGGGATATTAACAGTGATCTGTCCCATGGGGCTGTTGAGTGGATTAATTAGTGATGCTTGGTAAAAGAGTCACAATTAATGTATTTTATTAGCCTGCTTTTTTTTCCCTTTTATTTCCCCCTCTCCATGAAATTGCCTGTGAGAAGCCTATGGACTTTTAAGAATGCATGTAATTGGGATAACAGTCTGGATTTCAAATGCTCAGACAGCAAAGCAACTTTCCCGTCTGCCCTGTCACATAGAGACGGTGCAGGTCACAGTCCCAAAATGATGCTGCAAATGTATTCCCTTATCTCCTCACCTGCCCTCTGAACTGCACAGCCAAGGGGGGAGCTGGCTGTCACCTGTCTGGGACTGTGACACTTCCAGTTCTGCCCAGCTCTAGGACACACAGTGAGTGTGGGACCACTGTGAGAAGGGCTGGCTGTTCACTCAACCTACAGCCTATTGTACAGTGCTCCACTCCAAATTTTTTGCCATCAGGCAACAGCGACATCCTTCAATAGCTTGTGCATCAGTGAATGAATTTTGCCTTTGACATACCAGCGATGAGCTGCTGCAGGCAGTGACCTACCCTCTAAAATCAATGAATATGACTTGGAGGAAAAAATGCCAGTGGTGATGAGTTTGGAAAATAAAAAAGCACATTGTTGGTGTAGTATTTGAGCCTGTACTATTGAGGGGAAACAGATGATCTTTCAGATCAGACTAGCAGTGACATAAAGATACTGTAATGTTTCAATCCTGAATTCCAGACAGCTCTGAGAGAGGAAACTGCCATTTCCTATCCCATAATAATGCATAATTACTTTAAAAATACTTCAAATGCATCCCGAGGCACAGAAAAATATCCTACATCTTGAATACAGATTATGCACAGAGTACACAGGATGAAACAGGAAAAGTGTTCTTTGAAAAGCATGCCTCATATACATTTGTTTTGCTGAAAAAAAATTTTGGCTCTTGTAAATTAATTTTAATTGTGCAGGCAATTCATGCTGGAGTGGAAGTCTCTAGTGAGGTAGAGAAAAATACATTATATTTTCTTTACATGCAAGTGGCATTTTAAAACATCACACAAAGAAAGAAAATTACATCTGCATCATAGATTTTGTATTTCATAGCAAAAAATTGCACTTTAAATCTCGTGATTTAAAGCAATGGATCAAATAATATGCATGAAAGCAGACCAGTCACTATCATTTCACAGAAATTATCCCTTCATGGTTTCAGAAGGAACCAGGCACTTTATGGGGTGGTTGTGTCAGGGAGGGGAATTAAAATTCTCAGGAGTTAATTGCTTGGGATTAACTTTTAAATTCCCTGAAAAATATATCCAGGAAAAGTGTTTGTCTATTTTCATTTCTGGCAAAGCTGTTTCTTCTCGTGTGAACATCTCACTGAAGGTAAGATCCAGGTGTAATTCCCAGAGGATTGAAATTAAACCAACAGCAAGCAAACTGCTTTGACAGATGCTCATCCCCAGCCCTGATAAACAGTGATGGGGCATCGAGTGCACACATTTGAAGTCCTTCTGACTTTTATCCCATCTGATTAGATTAATCATGGGATTAAGGAAACATGTTAGGAAAGGCTGCAGCACTCTGGTGTTGTGACAGGCTTTCTCTGAACATCTGTATGCATAGCAAAGGTGCTGTTTCTCAGCAGTCTCCTATAAGGAAAGGGGAGCAAACCACTCTGGGATTGCATCCCTGGAATTGATTCCAGCACAGACTTTGCTCTCCTGCCCAGGGATCCTTTGCAGCCCAGAATGACTTAAGTTAATGGTGCAAATTGTGACAACGTGCCCAAACCTTGGAGGAAGGATGCTGCTCCAGTGGGTCTCCAAGTGCTGTTGGAGAAAGCTCTGGCCTTGAGCTTGCTGGTCTGCTGCTGTCCTGCTGCACACTTCTGGCACTGGTTAGTCCTGATGGGTGAATTAGATTACGTATTAGACATCAGTGTGCCCAAAGTGAGCCTTTCACCCCGCCACGGACGCGATTATCCCTATCCTTTCTCTGGCAGTATTTAGTGGGACAGGAGAAGGGCAGCCTGGGCAGGGGGCAGAGCTGGCGGCTCAGCCCTCACCAGCCGGTGCACTTGGAGCTGCTGCTGTTCACCATCTTGTGCAAATCCAACGGGGCTGACAACATCAAATAAAGTATTGGAAATTACATTAACAGTGCTCCAGGTAGCAGTTTGTGAAACAGCCAGTGACTGATGCGTATGAATGACTAAACCCATTAGCTTTTCCTGCTAATATTTCCACTAATGATTTCCAATTGGTTTCTCTAACAAGGGAAGCCACACAAGGGAAGCGAAAACAAAACCATTTGGTCTGTGCTACGTAAAGCTGCAGAAAATGGTACAGTTTTAATAGTTGGACCTTTTTTCCCTGCCTTTCTTTCCCTGAAAGCATACAGGAAAACTGACAAAAGACCCCATCTAATAATTGGCTTTATGTCAGTGTTCTGTACGAGGCACTGAGGAGACAAAACCCTCCTGGAAAGCCCTGAGGCGAGCTGCAGGGATGCAGCCAGGCCACTTTGTGTCTGCGCCTTCAGCCCCTGGGCTGCCACAGCAGCTGTCATCTCCTGCGTCCCGAGCCAGCCTTCCCCGGCTAATTGTTCTGCACTCACACAAAGGGGCTGTGCCCTCAAAGGCAGCCTCTAAAAACCTGCCAAGAGGTTTACCTTGCTGCCACGCAGGGGGTTTCTGTGGGACCCTTTTCTGCTGTGCTGCACATTTGCTTTTTGCAGCCCCACCACCCTGCGGTGGTTTGCTGCGTGGTGTCTGCTCAGTCAGGCAGCTCTGCCCTGACGTCTATTTTTGGGTGCTCCTCTACGTGTGTGTGACTCTGCCAGCTTCAGCAGCGTGGTTTGTTCTTAGGTCTGTGTGTGACAGCAAACATGTAGATTTTGATCTGTCTGACATCCCCAAAGCATCTGCCCACCTCTGGGTGAGCCCCCGCAGTCAGCTCTACTGTGGCAGCTTCTCAGTCCCCAGGTTCAGAAATATCTGTGGACAGAGTTCCATCCAAAAGGCTTGTTTGTCCAAAGACTGTTTTCTATTTCTGCTTAAGCACCATCACTAACCAAGCCTTCTATTTATGCCTTTCCTATATTTATGTACGATGGAGATGCATCAAATTCCTTTCTTAAGCACATAGAACACTCAAATAGGATTTAATCTGCCCAGCACAAGGGCCTGCTTCCTGGGATAGTTGGCATCAAGTTATTTTTAAGAGACTGCAGTTTTCTCTTGAAACTTGCAGTTTGCCCCAGGAGAAGGCTGGGTTGTGCTGGGGTCAGTGCTGCTGCTGCCACGGCCACCTCAGGCCTTGGTGCTGTCAGGTCACCCAGGTGCTCCTTCCAGGTGACGCTCTTTGCTTGTTTCTCTCTTCCCAGCTTGCTGCTTGCATCAGCTTTGTGAGGGATCCCTGGGGACCTTCTACTCTCATCAAAAATGCAAAAATGGGATGCCTAACTCCATGTTTCTGCTTTTCCTAAAGGTGCTGTGCAGTGCTTAGGTCAGCCACCTCACTAAGACAAAGGAGGCTGAGTGCTGCCCTTAGTCAGCTACTTGGCTGCTGGTACTGCTCTTACTTCAGGGAGGATGGTGCTGGATAACTACAAAATTATGATTTATACATCTGCGTAATGGGTTTATTTATCAGAGTTTGTCACTGGACTGAATTGAGGGAGGTTGTTTTAAAATGGCAGCCCTTGCACCCTGGAATGAGCCACCCAATGCTCAGGTTACCCTATTTGTGGTTATGTCTCAGAGCCTAATTAAAAAAAAAAAAAACAACAAAAACACAGCCAACAAACCCCAAGTAGACATATCCAGTTAATCTGATAAAACGTCAAAATACTTCTATGTACAAGATAATCATCTACAGACTTCCTATGAGTGCTCTCTGGGAATAATGGCAGCCTTGTTAAGGGAAAATACCTGGATAAAACAGCACCTTTTGAGGCAGGTAATCATCAGGAAGATGCTCTGATAAAACAACGTGGATCAGAAATCAGCTGTAGCTTTTGCTGCAGAACTCCTCCCAAATAAATAGCTGTATCCCAATATCACTAAAATTTAATGAACATCCATCTGCTACATGTAAAAATGGGTGTAGCCCCTGGTCCCCAGTGCAGTCCCCTCTAAATCAGTGAGGCTATGAACTGATGTAATTAGAAAGTGTGTCTTGAGAGGCAGCTCCAGGCAGGGCAGAAAATGATGGCTGGTGGCCTGACCGACTCTTGTCGCACTTGCCAAGTGCCTCTGTCTTGTAGTTTTCATTTCTTCTACAAATACCAAACATAAAAAACAAGCTGAAATTTTCTTTGTTGGAAGTCAGCTTTGTGATGGGTTTATTTACTGCTTATTCCAAAAACAGTTTATTAATTCTGAACAGGAGAAAATAAAGTATTTTTCCTTATTAAATAATTCTGGTGATCCTCTTAGTATTATTATGTTGTTGAGTTTGTTTGTTTGTTTGTTTGTTGTGGTTTTTTCCCCTAACTGTTCTCATTTTGAGGCAGAACATTTATATTTGGGAAGGGAATGATGTTGGTAAAAGAGTTCCTGACATGGTAAACTTTTATCTTGTGTTGTAACACAACAAATGGCATTACTTCATTTCCATTCAGGTTCTCTTTTCCTGTTTCATCCTCTTCTGGACAAAGAGACACAGGAAACATGGCATGTAAGAATACTAAATTGGAAATAACTTCTTGCTGTAAGGCACGGCTTCGAACATGACTTTCTCCATTTCAACCTCAGATTAAGTTTTCAGCCTTCTTCTTCCCTATGCAGATTGTTAACAGAGCAACAATAACAAGGATATATATATATATATATGTATATGTATGTATGTATAAAAGCAGAGTTTCAATGCAACAAGTATTTTGCTTCAGGAATTCCCTCTAAACCAGAGGCTGCCTTGAAGGCATTTTGTAATTGCCTGTTTTCGATTTTCCTACACCTCTGTCTCCCATCAGAGCCAGGGTACAATTGATCAGAAGCAGCAGGATGACTGTATTAACTTCATTTTGAGCTCATTTTGATCTGAAATTGGAAACTTGAGACAATCTTGGCTCTTGAGAAACTAAAAGTCGCTTTATAAAACTGTGAATTGAATTTAAATTCTGGTCTTTTCTTTCTTAAATTGTCATTTTTTCCCCCCAGCCTCCTCATTTTTATGAACAAAAGCTTGTGAGGTGATCACTTTTAGTAGATTCTAACGGTTCTTGCAGGGAGATATTTCACTGTCAAATGTACCACTCAGAAGCATGAAGAATACTCCAATGAAGAAGCTTATTTTCAATTTAAAAACAAGCCTTTTCCTAGGTGCTTGGGGAGCAATGTTTCAGTTCCTCACCTAGGAGAGCAGCATTTAACTGGTGTTTTAGAGGTACTTATTAACAATAAACAATAAGATTATAAGTCTAAATCCTGTATGATGAGCTCAGCTCAGCTGGTTGGGGCATGGTGCTGACAGCACCAATGTTTTGGAGTTGATCCCCATATGGGCCATTCCCTGAAGAGCTGAGCTTGATGGTCCTGGTGGGGCCCTTCCAGCTCAGGATAGTCTGTGATTTAAGTGGTCTGTGATTTAAATGATTCTCACATTTCTGCCACTAAAGATTAAATGCCTCAGACCAGAGGCAGCAAATGAGGACAATTTTATAAAAATTTCATGTGTGCAGGAAGTTTCAGATAGTCTGGCTCAGATGCAGTTTGTTCCTTTTCTTTGGAAAAAGAGCTTGCAACTTATGCCTGGCGGGGGGGGAAAAAGAAGTTTTACATCTTTCTCATGTTGTTTTGGATTCTTTTTGTTTCCTTTTCATTACCACGGTCACCTAATTATTCCCTGTACATGTGTGTTTCCTCTTCACCCCCCTATCATCTCTGCTGCATCCTTTCTGGGTTTCCCCTTCCATTTGTTTTCGACTTCAGCCCCACTTCTGGGCCTACTGATCCCTATGTCCTTGTCCTAATTTCTTTCCCAGACTGAACTCATTTCCTTTCTTGGCCATATTTCTCCTGACCCAGTCCAAGCTTCCTTTACACCTGCCCAGAGCTGTTTTCCTGCCAGACCCAAATAGAGGAGTTGTGCTATGAGTGTCTCTTAAAAAGGCCAAACACTGGAAGATAGAGAAAATGGTTTTGTTGTTTGCTGCACTGTTCTGAATTCGTACGACCTGTGGCGATCCAGGTGTGGGTGCCAGTGGGGATTGCATCAGACCTTGGGTAGCGTGTACCCCGAAAATATTCCTGAGCATAAAAGGACAGATGCAAAATTTCAATAAATTAGCGTAGCTCAGTTGTGATAATCAAATTATATCTCACACCAGATGTGGATTTGATCCCTGGAGGAGGAGGATACCAGCGATTATGAAATAAAGCACATTGTGTTTGCTGGTTTGTTTGTTTTCAGTGCAATAGACTTCCAGAGCTTTGTTTTGCGTTATGATGACATTGCTGGCACGTCTACACTTTATCCCACGGAAAAAATTCATCCTAGCCTGTTCTGCTCAGAGCACGAACTTCTCCATTTACACTGCCCTTTCTGGTTTCCTGTCTTGCATTCAGAACTTTGGTTTCTTTGCTCACTTTAATTTAAAAGTCCCCTAGAGGCTGGTGAAGCACAGAGCATTAACCCTGTTAACATCTCGGTTTGACCAGAAAAGTTTCATTCCTTGCAACTCCTCTTGCTTTAAGATACTTGGTGCAGTGTTTCCTACATTAGCCCTATGTATAAAGTGTCACAGGGAACAACTTGGAAGTTCATGGCATTCAGATTGGAGAAGGAATCTGCAGTCAAAAATCAGCTTTTGTTTTAAACCTGGCTGAGCCAAAAGGAAAGACATTCAGAGAATGGCCCTCTGCACTCCCACTTGTTATAGTGTGTGTGTGTCACCTAGGGAGGGTCATAGAGTTGCAGCTATCGTGTCTCAGGCTGTGATCCTGCCACATCTTAAAGGATGAGGCTTTCAGGGCTGGTGTGTTTATGGGAAACGTTCCAAAGAAAAGTTAAGTAAGCGCTAATATGAGTGACTTTGGTGATTTAAGAGGTGGAACTTCCGTTTCTGTACTAATCTCCAGCCAATGCCTCAGTATGGTGCTAAAAAGAATTATGTTTTATAGGTGTTATGTTTCTGAGGAAAGGAAAAATGGTGATCTGTTGGCTCACGTCTTTATTTTCTGTCATTCTAGGATATACTATAGGGAAGTTTTGTTCCTGAAAAGTAGAGGAGAACAATCATACTGGGGACAGTTGAATTTCTGCAATAAGTTGTTTTAAAAGTTGTACGGTCTTTGAAATGCATCAGTGCTGCACTATAAGAATATAGTCAGGCATATCAGACCTTATGATAGGTCAGGCATAGTAAATGTGGGCTATGACCACTGCTTTTTAGTGATCCTTAATGAAACAGGGAACAGCATCCAGAAGAATAATTTGCAGAATGCAGCCTGGTTTATAACCAAATGTTCTTGCTAACCCTTTATACAACAAGCTGAAACTTCAAACCCTAGTTCTTGTATCAGTTTTTGAAGGTATTTTTGTGTGCATATTCAAACCACGCTCCTGAGCTCAGATAAGTGGTGCTTTGTGCAAGTTCTTATTTTTACTTGATGCACTTAAATGGTCTTGCAAGATGCATCTGATGGCTCTTTCTGGGAATCCATCCTAGCTCACTGTGTGCATGCAGGGACAGATTAAAAAACAGCTGAGGAAAAGTCACTGGCATAAGGAGTGTAATAACTTGTGTTGGTGATATCTCTAAGATATAAATGTGGGGAACAGCAAGCGGTCCTAGTTGATTGTGGTAGAGAGAAACCGGCAGCAAGAGAAATAGTGGTAGTTACAGGCCAAATTTGTTTTCCCCATTTGAAAGAACAGCTGTACTACTGAAAAATATGAAATGTCAGAGTCAGGTAAACACTGATTTCACACATATTTCCTGCTGATACATGAAGCCCAAACAGGGTCATGTTTGCAGTGTTCTCCTTTAGCAG
>VYZR01091541.1:59413-85673 GCA_013400675.1 Oxylabes madagascariensis
TTTTTTTAATGTGGCTGGAGAAGAGGTTTTAAATTGTGGTGTTCAAAAAAGCCCACCCTCCTTCTGTTTTTAACATCCTTTCTGAATGTTTTACTGCTTCTTCCAAAATGAACTTGCCTCCATATGTCATAGTCATTTCCAAGGAGAGATATCTGATAGTATTAAAGCCTATACATAAAACACTTGGGCCGTGATATCCATTCTGAATATCGTGGGGCTCAATGCCCTCATTCACCATACTAACCTCTGATATTTTGAGATGTGTGTATACAGTGCAAGATGGAAATACAGGGTAAAAAATTCAGGCTGTCAGACTACTCTGATGGAAGCTGGGCAGGCCACTTTTAGATGCTAAAAGAGACATAGAATGTGTTGTACTTAATAACTAGAAATTCTATGGCTTCTTTTTGTCTTGCTGCTTCAGTCTCCTAGTTCACAAAAGGCTTTACAAAATCAACATGCTGAATTCCAACCAGATCAAATAGCAACATTAATAGTTATTGTAAACCAAAATGTGATATAAAAGGCTTTATTGCTTCCAAGAAAATATAATAGCTCTACTTATAATAGGAAAAACATTTAGAAAAAAGGATGAGACTCCTATTTATAAATCCATGGCTAAACCTAACAAGGTTCTCGTTTGCTGTTGAGGCAATTCCAGATATTCACATGCCAACATATATTATTGTATTTCTTAGGCTGTAGGAAATTCCACTTACATCATTGACTTCCTGCTGCTGTGGAAAATAGGTTTTGGTAATGGTTCAGAGTTAGAATTATCCCTCACCTGCTTTGTGCTTCAGTTCTCCACCATGCCAGTTTAATTATTCAGAAATTATTAGTGCACTCTTTCTCATTCTCCTCCTTTCGTTGCCCAGCATTTCCCTCCTATTTAACAAAATCAGGGTTTTGCAAGCCAGATCAAAAGTGGGATTTAAAGCAGCTAATGCTGCGCAGAGAAAAAAAATAAAAAATCCCTCGGTCTAAAAGCTATGCTGGCCACAGGGAATTCCTAAACTGGGGAGGAAAATGATGGTTTTGACCACTGAGAAGGGCTGTGATGCCCATTTGCAGAGCTTTAAAGGCCAGTTACAATGCCTTCGTTGCTTGAGCAGGGGCAGAAATGTTTCTCACGATTTAATCCAAAATGCAGCCCTGAGCTATTAGATTAGGATTGCTGCTGCATGTCAGAGGTGCCTGATAGGAGCTGCCCTTTCTGCCTGCTGACAGTTTCCAGAAGTACCAAGTAGCTGATATACCAGTCTCAGCCCCTGAAGGATGTGGCAATGACCTTCAGTGAACTAGCTGGGGTGGGATTGTTACATTTTGGTTGAGGCACTTGTATGACTGAAGCAGAATGTATTAATATGGGTGGGTTTGCGCCTTGTGCTTCATCCCCTCCATTTCACTGCGGACAACATGTACTTGTTGATTGTGTCTGGTAAGGAGAAGGAACAGATTAGAGGGCAAATAAGAAACAATATTCACAGAGGAAAAGAGACGATCCTGATGATACTGGCAGCAATTTGTGCTTTTTGCTGTAGTTCATACATTTGTAGTATTACCGAGGGTTTTTTAAGGCAACGATACGGTAAGGGCAACTGATCTTCCTATCCCTTTGATAAGAGATGCATAGCCTAAAATGGCAAACATTATCTTTCCTTAAGAGTAAGTGCTTTATTGGTTTTACATTCACACGCCCAACAATATATTTCAGGAAGGTGATCCTTACCTTAGCTCTGGAATAAATATTTATGGGTATTTGTGGTGAGCATTTTGTAATTGCTGCATTCCCAAGCAAAAGCATTTCCACATGAGCAGGAGGTGCCATGCTCCTCCATTCCCACCCCCCTTTTCTGGGTTTGCTTTAACATTTGACGTGCTTGACAGAAGCTCCTTCCAAGGGCAGAGATTTCCAGCCCAGGAAACATTCTTGTTTACTCAGATTATTTTGCTGAGAAAAATGCCCTGCTGTGATATCAAATGAGAAGAAAACAAAGCAGGAGATGTGATTAATGAGCTGCCTGTTGACGTGGCGATGAGTGGGTAGATTAGGCACAAAGGCAAAATTAACCAGCTAAATCTGGGTGCAGAGAGGGTTTCTCAAAGTGATAAGGTATTTGCATGTGCTTCATTCTTGAGCTGCTATCATAATTCAGGATCTTGGATGCTGCTTAAATAGTGAAACCGGGAGGCTTTGCCATTTGTCAGCCTACACAGGTAGTAATTAGCCATTAGAGTGCAGTCCTGTTTTTTGTAATTAACTTTGTGTCAAAATTTCTTTGTTCATTATCTGTGGAGAACACTCACAAAACAATCAACATCCATTTTACTAGGTACTGTTCAATGACCTCCTTTTCTTCAAGCTATTCCCTTCTGGTATTACCCCAAATTCCCTTACTGCTTGCTATCTGCTTCCCCTGAACATACTTTGGAGGGATTGAATGAGGATGGCATGAGTTTGAGGGCTTTTTAAATATTATTTATTTATAGCATGTGTATGAACACACTGGAATATTTGAGAAATCTTATGCAGTGTAAGTAGATAATACATAGTGTTTGTGTTTGTAGTCATATCCAGAGGCTTAGTGGGGTCTGTTAAAAAGGATTAACAGAGACAAATATTCCTGGCAGGCATCTCCTTCCAGCGAACCCCTTTAATCACCCCCATGAATCACATAGTTATTACGCCATTTCAAGAACTCAAAAACCAGCAGAACCTACCTGTCTCCCAAACCTTATTCTTTCCACTTCTCTCTCACCAGCTGGAAATAGGTGGATTGCTAGATTAGATATCTCGATGGTAGAAAAATAATCCACCTCTGCAAATGCAGGTGGGTCATCCTGTCCTACCACCAGACAAGCCAGCCCTCTGAACGACCACTTTCCTGCTAGAAATGTCACCAGAAAAGGAACTTAGTGCATTTCTGCTTTGTTCATCACTAAGGGAAAGCCTAATTGAACTAAAGGACATTCTTCTTCTGCCAAATCCAAAGTGAGTTTCCAAACGGAAACCTCCAGGAGGAATTCTGCATCAGCCTTTCTCGTCCCAGGGCTTCCTGACCTGCCTCCGTGCACAGTTCTGGCAGCAAGGAGCAGGGATTCACAGTGTTTATAAACCTGTCCCCATTTATCCTGGTTCATGTGGCACCCTTAGGCACTGCTTGGAGAAAAAGCATTTCTAGGGATATCTTGATCATTTTTAAGAACTCCACCCACAAGCTCAAGGTGTCCTCCAATGTTTCTCACTCTTAAGTCACCTACAAAGGAAGAGCATCGCGGGCCCTCCAACACCTGGCCCTGGCTCCCGCTCTTTCTGTCCCCACCCTCTCAAGTCACCTGCTCAGCCCAGCGTTGATGTTCAGTGCTCATATAGGAAGGGAAACTGGGAGCTGCAGCTGTGTAAGTCCCTGCAAACCACGGCTTAGCGGAGCGTTGTCCCAGATTTTCAGCTCTTTCCTTAGAACCTCTTAATTTCCCTTTTAACCTTAAAGCAATTGAAAGAAGTGGAATATAGGGAATTCTTTTATTTCAGGCAAATATACCATCTCTTTATGAAATCAAACCGGATCTCTAACAGATCTCACAGGCCTCCATTTAAACAACAGGCAGCCACCAGGTACACCTTTGCTGCCATCCGTAATTGTAAAGGGGCTTGGATAGTGTAACGCAAATTGGCTCCCAGCAGTCATACAGACTAAACATAATAGTCCATCAGCTCTAATTTTCTTTAAAAGTGGTTGGTAGGAACTACATTAGAGGAGGAAGTTAAGAATTGTGCATTACAGAGGCTGCTTGCTTGAACTGCTCTCCCAAAGGACAATTTTTTTCCTAGGCATCCACTCTTCAATGCAACAGCTCCTTTCTGTACCTATTTTCTTAGGTAGGGGGATGCATGTTTTTTTTCCCAAAGTTTTGATTTTTCTTTTGATTAAAAAATGCTATTTTTTAAGTCATGCTAAATTTCTTAAAATGTCTCAGGGCAAGTTCCACCATTCACTAAGTGATCATGTGTTTTCCTTAAAACATGGCAAACAGAACGCCCCTGTTCACTGAATGGCCCTTGCCTTTTCTGAAAGTGAGAAGGTTTAGATTAGATACTAGAGGAAAATTCTTTACTGTGAGGGTGGTGAGGCCATGACACAGATTGCCAAGAGAAGTTTTGGCTGCCCTGTCCCTGGAAGTGTTCAAGGCCAGCTTGGATTGAGCTCTGAGCAACTTGGTCTGGTGAAGGTATCCCTGGCCAGGGCAGAGGGGTTGGAAGTAAATGATCTTCAAGGTTCTTTCCAACCCAAACCATTCTATGATTATTTTTGTCTTTATAAGAACGGCAAGCCTTAGCTCGCCTCCTTTATTTCCTCCTTTATTCTGCTTGGTTGCATGATTACTTTCAGTCATCTCCTCCATAAAGGAAGGGACCCATCTCAGTCACTCAGAGCAGTCATCCCTGCCCCTGTGTGCTCACAAAAGGGCTTTTTGTGGCCTGACCTGAAGGCACTCATCCTGCTGCAAGGTACGTTCCCCTCTCCCATCTCCGTGTGCCCTAAACATACAGCAATTATTCTAAAATGAGAGTATCGCATTTGCTTGCTTCAAAGCAGCAGCCTCTTGCCTTTCTCCTTCCTAGCCCCACTCTCCCAGCCAGCCTGACTTCTGAAAAGAGAAGAATCACTTCAATTGTGGATTTTTGAGGTGAGTGGTATATAGGGTACTTTGTGACATAGCACAGAAGACCATAAAGCTTTAGAAAAAAGGTTTCCTATTTATTGCAGAACACCTTGTTTTCCTGTGAGGCTAAAAGACACAAAGACCCTCTTTCCCTCTAATCAGGTTACAGCATCACAATATGGCTCTCTTTATAGGGGTCATTAGATCTTTGGAGGAGAGAGAGTTCTTCCCATAGCTTTGATGAATTAACTCTTTTGTCTGCAGCAGAAGGTGTTTCCCTCAAGCAAGCTTTTTTAGGCTCCACAAAGCAATCTCAACTGCCTGGAAGGTGCATGTTTATTTTACTCTCTTTGTTTGCAGAGATACTTATTTTCTGAAGAAAACACCACACAAACTTCACACTACCTCGCTACCTCGAGTGGCTTTCTTTACCTGCTGGCTTTGTTTTTTATGTGCCATTAGGTCTCTGGAGAAAACTGGAAAGCTATCACAATACTCTAACAGCATAAACCTTTTCAGGAAGGCTGTCAGTGAAGACACATTTTGGTGCTCATTACTCAACCTGAATTCTGGACAGCAAAGGCAGTGTGTTGGAATTTCTATCCCCCAATGCATCAATTTTAAGAAGGAAACATTTTCAAATTAAATATTTGTCTTCATTCAGTTGAGTAGTGTGTGTATGGGTTAGTATCATATGAGTTTGTTCTTGATTTGCAGCTTCTCTTCTATTTAGAGTTAAGCTCTAAATGAATAGATACAATTATGTAGAGGTTAGAATAGCCCTTTGCTACAGCTTTCCATTAAGGAAAGTTGTAACAGAAAATTATTGTTACCAGGTACCTTTTTGCATCTGAGGAATTCTTCTGCCAGAACCATTGAAAAATGCTAATTGTTCTTCTGAGTTGAGATTTGCCTATCTGCCTGAATTTATGGCCAAAACTCTCTGTGCTTTTTATCTTGGGACTCATCCATTATTGAAGTGTAATTTCCCTGTGAAGTGAAAGAGCTACAATGAAGCAACTCCTTTGTGAAAAGAGGGTAAAAAATGGTATAATTAAATAAGCAGAGGAGATGTTTTGAGGTAGCTGCAGTGACCTTGGATGAAGCAGCAGTCTCCAGCGGGGAAGCAAACCAGTCATCTTGCAACCATGTGAATCTACGACAAGTGACAGATTCTACTGTAGCCCCAGATGATATCTACCAAGTGAATAATATCTCATTGTATTATGCCCAAGGAGTATAAAAATTAACCCATGCCATCCATACTCATTGTAGCAAACAGGGAGGGCTCCAAGCTCTTGGAGTCTCTGCCTGTACTCTGCTGTTTCAGAATTTGTGGGCAAACAACATCTGGGCTGGTATTAGAGGGCTTTTCAGACCTTGATGACTCACTGGTTGCAGATGCTGAGGAAAACAGATGCTGGGTGGGATGAGGGTGAAGGAGATCAGTCTCTTGGCCACTCTGCTGACTACTGGCACTGACCTTGTAAAGGTTTGAAGACAGTGGCCCAGTTTCTCCACTGCTGGAAATAGAAGGATCATTGCTTGGAAACATGATTTTCTTTATTTCCCTCCTGTTCTCTGCTCTATCTGGCAGAAAACCCTTCTGTTGGCAGTCCCTGTACCTTACCTGCTGTCCTTTGCCTGTTCCGAAAGTACCAACACTCTTCCTGCTGTGAAAGACTGAATTCAGTTGGAAAACGTCAGTCAAAAATCTGTCAGCTCCTATTAGATACACTAAACTAGTCAGTGGGTGGTAAAATAGGGGTTAAATATGTCCAAAAGGAGATTGGAAGGAAAATTTGAGGACACCACCTAATTATGTATTATTTTTAAGGAAAAAAAAAAAAAAAAAAAGAAAGAAATTGAGGCATTAAATTTGTGCTATTAAGTGCTTTCCATAAAGCCAAAATAAGATGATGGCATCTGACTAAAGGCTGAAACATCCATGTTTTCAATCATAAAATCACATCATGAAATCACAGATGTCCATGGTGCACTGCCACGTGTGAGACTCCCACTGACTACGGCCCACACAGGATCTGGAGAAACAGCATGGAGGGGGGAGACCTACAGCCACTAGCCTGGGCAGGTCAAGTTTTGGAACCCCCAGCATTCCTTCAGGTAACTTGAGGTTTATCTGGCTCTGCTGGTTTATTTTTTTAGACTTTCTTTCTACATGTAGCTTCACAAGTCATTCGCCATTCAGCATCTGTAGCAAAATGATTTGGAATTTAGAAGAACAAGGATAATTAGAGTCTCAAGGATCCTCTATTTTTGCTGGCAGTACTTGGCACAAGTTAAAATGTTACCTTTCTTCCCTCTCATTCTTTTTTCACATGTATATATCTAACACATGACAATTTTTTTTCACAATTTTAATAATACTTTGGAAAATTGAACAATAGTACAAATAATGTGTTGCTTCCAAATTACTTGTGAGACAGAATGACATTGCAAAAGTGTTTTAACTTCATGAAAAGCATTGGCTGCTACTTAGTATTCTGCTCAACTTTGTTATCACAGGCAGAAATGCATGATTTCTCTTCCTTGAAGCCGCTGTAATTCTCCTTGCGTGGTATAAGGTCTCCTTCCTTCAGGAAATGAATCTTTGTTCCACTTGTAAAGGAAATTTTCTCCTTCCTAGATCATACTGAAAGAATTTTAGTGGTTTCTAGAGAATTTAAGGCTCCTGTCACTGCACTTTACCTCAAATTCCAGTAGTTCTATGGGCTTTCCTCATTTTTTTTTTTAAGGCGACGATGGGTTTTCTTGTTGTTTGTAACTTTTTTTTTTCTTTTTTTAGCTTGTTTAACTGAAATCCTAAAAACATGCTTTAAGGATCACCAGAAGAGCCTTTTCTCCTTTTACTTTCAAGAGCACATACCTTCAGTACCGGTCTGATTATTTCCTCTACTCTTCCGGATTGCTGAGCTCCTTCAGCCTTAATCATCTTGTTCCATTTGATTTATTTCCCACATACCTAAATTTGCTAAACAGTCTGCATAGCCTTGTCTTAATTAACAGCTTCTGGGCCAAGCAGCCATATAATTTAATTTATTATTCTTTGTACCTCAGAACTTCTAGTCCTGCCTTTGCGTGACTTCTGAGCCTTCTGTCCACCTTCAAAATTGGGACAAGGATGCTCTCGGGGTTGCATTAAGAGTGGAGACATTCAGAAAACTCCAGCTGAAGCTGGGGCCCATTTCAGGCATTGTTCACTCTCTCTGAGGTGTCTTCTGTGAAAAGTTAAGCAGAAAAATCAGATGTGGGCACAGTGGTCAATAGAGGGGATGTGATCAGGTTCTGCTATCATCTCTGCAAGGTAGATGATGCTGTTCTCCAGGCTACTAATTCCATATCATCCTTTTGATCCCACTTCCTCCTAATAATGTGTTTTGTTAGCAATCAATACTAATTATTATGGCATAAAGTTGAACGACCCAAACCAAACAGATCAAGTGCAGCCTGGCGGCAGAAAATAAACAAGAAAGCCATGGCTGCACAACTGAAAAAGTAGTGGGCTGCTCTTCAAAAGTATTTTCAAAACTGATATTGCCTCGCTGCATTCATTCAGTAACTTAAAGGACAATCCTTTTTAGCCAAATATTATTCTGGCAGGAAAACTTAAGGAGTAAGTTAATAAATCTAGCAATGTCTAAGAGGCTTTTGAAGAATATTTGCTTTCACTCATGTCTCGTACTTACGCCACTCTCTCGATTTACACTCCTGGCTTCTGTTTGTCCCACATAATAAACAGTAGGGCTAAGCAGTAGCAGGCCAGTAGTCAGAACTTGGTATGGCACCAGGATGATGTGAGATGCCAGCTCCCATGTCTGCTGGACTCAACTGCTGGCAGCCCACCAAAGCCGTGTGTCCCCTCTTTGGTGTGGCTGTGGCAGCCCTGAAGCGCACACAGGGCAAAACCCACTGTGCTCTGATCCCTCCTGGGCCCTTCAGCGTGGTCACCACCATAGCTTTCCATCTGTGCAGACATAGCTGTCTCATTGTCTCATTTAGTCGTGTCACGTTTGATATATCCAAATTTGTCAAACACGAGCCGCTGCGTTTGGAGTCATCCAAGGACTCAGACCGCAAGCTTATGACTGAGTGTGCAACAAATCAAGCAGCAGAAACAGTGAGAGCCCATTCTGGCTTCTGAATGAGGTCAATCCAACCTGTTTTATTAATATTTTCCATTCATAAACCCACTGGTCTTCACAACAGCTAAAAATACACTAAGATGTACTGCTAATCTTTGGGAAGTGCGCAAGAATAACTGAATAGATGCAACTGCCTCAACAAAAATCAGCTTTAAAGCTGGTTTTGGACTGAGAGGTATTTGACTTACGCTGCCTTGATGTTAATGAAAATACCCACAAGTGAGGTCTGTCAGCAACAGGGACAAGGAGTGTGTCTATTGGGGAAATAGCAGTTGTAAAAGCAGGAATGCAGGTGGATGTTTCTGGATCTGATGGAGAGGGGAAAATGAGGAGGAAGCATCTACATGGCTCACCCTGTATGCTGTTTTTACACCAGTGCTATTGAAGAGCACAAAGCTGAACAAAATTGCTCTCATCTCCATTCTGGGTGATGGCCATTGTTTTTTATGCTCATCAACTTCGTACTGTAGTTATTCGAAACAGAAATTATCTCAAGATTGACAGGTCTCCTTTTCACAGTCCTAATTATTCTGGAATCTTTATGAAGACACAGAAAAACAGGATCATATTCTACTTCTTAACAGGAAAAAAGATCAATTTAAAACCAAAGGGAAATGAACACTTTTTACCTTCACAGCTGCTACCCTCTTTCTCAGTGAGACAGCTTTGCTGTTCCAGTCTGTTGGGTTTATTGTATTTACTTTTTTCCTCAGATTCATTCATTACCACAGATAACCTCAGCTTTACCCCTTAATGATCTCAAAACAAGTTGTCAGAATACCTGGGGAAAATGAATGCTCTGAAATTACAGTGCTGCTGTTGAAATTGTTGCTGGTGGTGTGTTTACTATTTTGACTATTACTATACTCATGGATTTTGACTTCTCTCCATCTGTTACCTTCTAAACTGACTAATGCACACGATGAAGCCAAAGAGTGGGACAGACCACTTGAGAACTCACTTTTTTGTGCTGACTTTATATCTTCGGTTCTACCTTTGACTCAGCTGAAACACTTAGGAAGAAAGAAGTTCATCATCACCATCACATCAAAACTTCTGGCTCTGTAATATACACTGGCAGTATTTATTTTTCTATGCGACTCATCTTTGTAAATCAGTCTTACTGTGATTTTTTCCCCTTCTTTCTCAGGTCTACAGCTGTTGATTTTGCTTCTCTGGGGGAACTACAGAAAGTGGTGAACCTAATTATGAGAGAATAGCTGTAGCTACTAAAATTATAATTTCTGATAATGACTTCTTCCTTATCTCGTCTTCTGCAGCATGAATACAAGACCCATAGCTTCTGTTGCAATTAGAGAAGTGTTTGTTGATAGGCAAAGAAAAGAATATCCTTAGCCCGGAAATAATAAAATCTACTACAATTCAACTAAACATTACACTGAAAACAGACAAATAATCGATGCTTTGTCTATGACCTGCAAAATAGAACAGTTGTATTAAAATAAGAAAAATAAGAGCTGTATTTATTCAGATGCTTTTGTTTTTCACATGTTCCTTCAATATTTGAAGCCACATCCTTAAAAAGCAAATTGGAAAGCTGTAAGCTTGCCAGCAACTTCACAGACCTCAACCTTCAAATCATCTCTCTGCAACTAGGTGACAAATAATTCATTGTCTTACTGGATTAGGCAGATGTTGAAAATAACATGAGGTTTTCTTGGTTCCACTGTGTCCTGCTAGGCAGCTTGGGCTCGCCTCCACAGTACTGGGATTTGGCTGGCCTGGCTCTCTTGGATTCTTTGATGTTCACATGCTCTGCTGGACTTCCTGGGATTTGCTCCTTCCTGATTAGAAAAAAAATAAGGACTTTCCCAAGCCCATCAATTCCTGGCACTTCTCTGAGCCATGAGTCACAGGAGGCTAATTGAATCAGTGGCGCTCAATTCCCTCCATCCCGAGACCTGCCCCCGGCAGCCCACACCAACTTCAGGGAATTGCAGCTGAGAGCTGCTGATATGCTGGATATATATAGGAGAAAGAAAGAAAGAAGAAGGATTTTGTGTAAAAACGAGTTAAATGGTGACAGTTAAGTGACACCTGAGTAAATGTGGGTTTACCACCACATTTATGAGGGCTACCCTTCGGGATATTTTTCAGACTGAGACGGATTTCACACCTCCCTGTTTATTTATTCTCTGCCATCTATGCCTGAGCTTGCTGTGTTTCCTGTACCTTGCCCAGTCATCCCTTGTTTCAAACCAGAGAGACAGGTTCAGCCATGCCCCACCTCAGAGTCCAGCCACAGCAGCCTCAGAGGGACCTTCGGGAAGCATGGCCAGAGGAGTCAATTCCAGAGATGCTCAGGGCTGTGAAACACAGGCTAGCTAGGTAATACTCCCCAAAAATGAGTCATCAGCATCTTTCCACACAAGCCGCTTTCCCCAGCTCCTGTGGTAGCTGTTACATGTCTCAGAAGAGAAGCAGAAACGCCTCAGTCTGGAGCCTGAGCCACACAAGAGCCCAGCAGATGGAGGTGAGGCCGCAAGTCTCCACCTGCCAGGCAGCGCTGCAGCCACGAGGGCAGGCAGTCATGTTCCTTCTTGCACGCTTCCATTGAGGCAGGGAGGCACAGACAGATTTTGCAACACCTGTGATTGCAGTTCCCAAGGTTTTCAGAGCAGCCAAAACACACAAATCATATAAAAGAACGAGAGAAGTTGAATCTTCATGTTTAGCGTGAATTTCCACTGGAGTCGTGTGTCTGGAAGGAAAATGAGACTTTCAAGAGGGTTTTGCTGGGACGTGTCCCTTTAGCATGTCCTCTTCCTCCTGGAAAGATGGGACTGCAGGCACTCATTAGTTCTCAGGTAGTGACACTTTTTTTTAATGCCAGAAAAAGCCTAGAGGAGAAAAACCTGCCAGCTGTGACTATCTTAAAGAAAAGCCCTATTGATTTACATTTAAATGCAGCTGTCACTTGCCGGTTATAGCCAGCAAAGCAGAGGCAATAGGGCACAGTACTAAAACACTGCAGGAGTCTCCTGTGCTCGCAAATCACCTCCCTCTGCTGCCACCCCAATAGCACAAGGTGCCGGGGAGAAAATGGGATGCAGTGAATGCCAATCCATGGAGCACAGCAGCCTGTCCTTCACAGGCTGTCGGTGAGGGGTAAAGTAAAGCCCACCCAGCTCTAGGGGTGGGGGGCTTGGGGACTCCATTTGCCTGCACCGGGCTGTGGAGCAGATAGGGTGGAATTGGGCTGGACAGCAGGAGCTGCAGCTGCTCTCCTCCTGGCTGCCTCTCCCCGTGTCCTGTGTCAGCCCCTGCAGGCATAAAGCACTATTGTTCCCAGCCCAGAAATTGTCAGGGGAGTGCTGGACAGCATCCCACCTCACAGCATCGGGAACCCCACGTGTTCTGTCTCACACCCACACAGATGCGCACAGATGCGCACAGTCAGCACCAGGGCCCCGCCGAGAGACTTCTCAAAGAGAGCCACGGACTCCAGGCTGTCCCTCAGGGAACTCGTGGGGACAGCTCAGAGGGGTGGGGATGGATGGACATCCCCGCTGGGTGTGAGTTCAGGTACTCCAGCTGGCACACCCCAGAGATCGTGCGGAAAACCTGTGTAATAACTGAATGAATATCTGGTAGCAAACTAAGTTGATTCATCACTATTTTTGTTCCTCACTTGGGATGGAATATTTGACTTTTACGTGCGATTCCCGGGTTTTTTGAGCCCTATGAAACACTTGTGAGTGTAGAGTGACATGTACCAGCGATAAAAGGGACCACTTCCCCAGTGCTAGGTTTAAATTCTGTGTATAACAAACACTTCTTTCTTTAGTATTTCTTTCAACTCCACTTTTGAAGTTGATTTATATCTGCCTCCTATTTTGCTCCAGTTTCAATCTTCTGGCGGCATTCCTTGCCAAGCCAGCCTAATGCCCACATGAGCCCCATTAAGCCACATGCTTCTGTATAGGCAGCAGTACATGTTTTCTCTGGGCTGAGCTTTGTTTGCCAAATCTGGGCCTGTATTCACAGATAATGATTTCCTTTTTGTCTCTTTCTTCTTCTGTGTGCTTTTTTTTCCCTCTACACGCAGCCTTTTCAAAATGTAATGCGACCCTCATACATCATTTTTATCAGCCTTATAAACCCAGCGCAGTACAGCATATGATGTATGTAAATTCATGCAGCTAAAGGCAGTGAGGAATAAATATTTTAGTCCTTTGTCAGGAACAGAGGATACCTCGATGTCATTCAGAGTCAAGGTTTTTTCCTACCTGAAACTATTAGCTACAACAATCCTATATTTAGAATAAAAAAGTAGAAATACCTTCTTTTCAAGATGTCAAAAGTAATTTTTTTCAGATGGCTTCAGATGATTCAGAAATTCCCTTTCAAAGTCACATTTCATTTTGAAATGTACTTTTATGCTATATTTAAAGGGATTTATACTATAAAGTCCTTTAAGTCAAAATATAACAAAAAAAAAGGGGACCGAACAAATAAAATTTTGCAACATTATTTCACAAAATGCCTGGGAGCTTTAACTTGTTTTTCTCACTGATGAGAAAATATTCTGGGGAAATGCAAAAACGTACTTTCAGCATGGTATTCAACACAGTCATATCTGTAGAGTTGCATCTATGTGCTGGATACAGACTGGTTACCAACGACGCCTGGCTGAATGGGCCTTGGCCACAGAATCACAGGATGTTTTGGGGTTGGAAAGAGCCTTAAAGACCCCAAAGAGCCCATCTTTGCCATGGTAGCCAAGCACCGTTTAGAGCTGGAAGCCCACCTTTCGAGAGGAAAGTTGATTTAGTTTGGGAATGACGGGGAAGTTTTAGCAGAGGTGAAGGCCTCGGCACAGCGCTTGCAGCCGTGGCCGCGCGGCGCGGAGGGGAGCTCAGGCCCCGGCCCCACAGAGGCACACGGGGCTATGGGGTTTCACTTTGTCACGCTATACCCCTGGCCATCGATACCCCCTGATAGCATCTGGGATTTCTGAGCGCTACGGGGACTTCTTGTAAATGGAGTCGCCTCAATGATGTTTGTCCTAGACTGAATGCGCTGGGGTGGACAACTGATAAGGGACCTACAAGCTTGACATCAATACACAGTTGTGCTGTCATAACAATACAACTTCAGCCTCTAGGTTACAGCTTCTCAGAAATAAGGAATTCTCATTAGCGGTTTCCTTGAAAGGAAAGCTGCTCCAGGCACTGCAGTGTGGAGGGCAGGCCTTCACAATGGTGGCATTGTTTAGAAGTCATTGGCATCTGCAAACAAAAATATATTTAACTCACTGTTACAGACTAAGGGAAAAAAACCCCAAAAAACAACAAATCAGGAATCTGTTATCCTTCTGCTCCAAAAGGATTCAAGAGATTCAGCAAATCTCCCTACGCCTGTGGGTAGAACAGGGTTATGTTTCTGAAGGTATTAATATGAGTGCCAGAGATTCCCTTTGAGGTGTCTCCTCTCCTCTGGTAGATGTGTGATCAGGCTACCTTGGCAAATATCAGCACTCATGGGAACAGAGCCATAGGAATATTTTTAAGCAATGCCTGTAATGCAGAATACTGTGGTGCAGTTTCACTTTAAAATATTTATTTTTAGGTTTACATGCAAATATTCTTTTGAAATCTCCTAATCACCCTATACCACTCAAGTTCTTTAAAATTTATAAGCACAAAATAAAGCCATTAGAAAAAAAAACAACCAAAACAATCCACAATTGAATTAGAAGTGTTGTACAGACAAGTGCCTCCATTATATAGACACACAGATAGTCAGTCTCTACCCTAGAGCTCTTTATTTTGAATTTTAAAAGTGGAGTCTGAAAGACATGCAAACCAAGCCAAAATATATCCTTCAGTTTTATCACTAATTATTAAGTACTGCAGGGGAGACCACAACCATGTTCTTTGGGCCACTTGCCTAATATCCTGATATATTGGGCCCATATTTGTTCTAACTCCTTTTCCCCGCTCTTTCTTTCCCCTGCTATCAAGAGCCCTCTCCCTGAATCCCTCCCTCTCTGTAATATGCACCCGTGGACATACATCATGGCCAAAAAAGAGAAGACAGAAGTGAAAGGAGTAAAAGGAAGCTTCTTCAAGTTCCAAATTGAAGAACGAAGACAGTTCATTGCCTCTGTGGAACCAACATCATTTTCAGTTTTAAAATTATAATATTTGCAGGCATGCATATGTTGTTTCCTTGTCATAAATAAATAAATTAATAAATATATAGCTAGGAAAAAAAATCCTTGCTAGCCACCAGTTGTACCTCAGTAGCTCCAGCATGCTTGACACTTGACAAACCGAGTGATAGAAGTGAGTTATATGTTGCTATGGCTTTATGACCAAAAAAATAAGTCAAGGAGAACATGTGTTATAACATTTCGACATTTCTTTTCTCTCTATCCCTGAGGGATTTTTTTCCATGGCAGTTTCTGCACTGAGAAACAGCAAAAAGAGAAAACACAGAGGAAATCCTTTAATCGCATCCTTTACTTTTAATCTGATCCCTGGGACACACAATACATTATTTAAAGAAGAAGTTTGTACCTGAGATGAAACCTTTCAGCTCCTGGTTGGCGAGTGGCACTGCCTGTGCTGGCCAGGGTGGACATTTTCCCCTGCAGTGACAGAGCACACGCTGTGTCCCTTCCTTACCAAGCCAGCCAGAATGGCCAAACTGCAGCCAGGGATAGCTACAGTTATGTCTGGAAAAAAGCAGATTTTTTTTCATTCTCACAGCTCCCATTCTATTATTATGGTGTTTTATGAACTGCTGCAGATGAATTGTGCTCCCTTTTTATGAAAATTCAGCTTTTATCATCTTTTATTCCTTCTTGGGGAGTGTTAATGGGTACAAAATGGAAGGCTTGCTGTGACAGTAATGCCACACTGGGAAGCCCTCACAGCAGAGGTTTCTGAGTCAATTTGGATGTTAAAGCAGCCCCTCTCTGCTGCTCTTTCCATCCTGACAGAATTATGACGTGCTCCTCAGCCGACCATACATTATTTGAAGAGTTCTCTGGGTAAACACATGCTACTGCAGTCTCTGGCTGTAGGAGAGACATTACCCAGCTGAAACTGCTGTGACAGCAGCCAACTCCTTTCATCTCCACTTCCAACTCCTGCCCGAAATCCAAAATGTGCCTTCACCATCGCTGCTATGGACACAGAAAACGCACCCTAAAGACTGACGGGCTTTTATCTGACCCAGGGTTTCCCAAACGGCCTCCAGTAGTGCCAGGGGAGGTTTGGATTAGATAATAGGAGCAATTTCTTCCCTGAAAGGGTGGTCAGGCATTGGAACAGGCTGCCCAGGGAGATGGTGAAATCACTATCCCCGGAATTGTTCAAAAGGAGTGTGGATGTGGCACTTGGGGACATCATTTAGTGGTATACATGGTGGAGCTGGGCTAATGGTTGAACTCAAAGATCTTAGAAGTCTTTCCCAACCTTAATGGTGCTATGATTCTGTGATCTTTAATGACAGGCTTTTGCCTGTCTTCACTGACCATAAATAAATTTAATGCATCAGTCTCTGCAAGACTGATAAAATTGGCTTAATTTTATCATTATCTCTCACTAACTTGTCATGGACAGTGTGAAAATCATCACAGAATGAGCATCACTGAAGGTTTCAGATGATATGGACAGCTCAAAGGATCAGGGTAACTCTGATTACGAGTGCTTGATCCCATCCAAAGATAGTTCTGTCCTTCAGTGCCCCTGCTAAGGAGGTGGAGCAAGACACACTCCAGGCTACATCTCATTTTTACCTATGGCATATGAACTAAAATACTGCAAATTTTGTCTAGTGTTTGCATGAAACAGGGTAAAGCATCCTTCTTGCTGATTAATTAGCAGGGAAATTTATTACTAGCTGATTTATTGGCTTACAAATATATTTTGGCCATTACAAGAACCTACTGGAAACAATTGCTAGGTGAAATCCTGGGAATTTTTCCAATAATTCAAATCAAGCCAAGATTGACTTTGATCCAGTAGAAGTGAGATGAACATTTTATCTCCTTATCATTCAGTATTTTGAAACTCTTGTATGTATATTTCACATATGAATATATACAGCATTTTATGGTAAGCTCCTGGCTTGATTAATCTTACGTCTATATATTTTTTCTAATTTACAATAACTGAATACATGGAAATGCTTGGAAACAGATGAATTTGCATAAGATCAGTTTTTCTCCACCTAAAAAATGATAGTAAATATGCCAGTGAAATTCATGCTCAAATAATCTCTGGTATTCTATTAAATTTTAAAAAATGGAACACTCTGATTCCTCTTTGTTCACAGTACAGACATTGATTTTATTTTATCCTTACCTCCTCTATTACCAAGTATAATTTGTATTCCAGGTTCTGGTACCAGATGCTATTATCTTGAAAAACACTTGATATTCCTAAGTGTGCAACAGCCAGTTCTATAAAATTTTTCACAGGTTCCCATGTTTTCATGCAGCACTGATAACATCTTGTTAATTAGGAAAATTAGGTTTGCCCAAGGAGGGAGAAAACACTGTCAGTATAAACAATGGTAAGATCTTTCTTTCATCATCTGAATCACACATTTTGTAGCAGGAAGGTAAAAGATGATGTTCTTTAGCGGATAGAAAGAAATTCAGTTTTTCCAGGTATCCACTGAACAAGGATGGAGAGATGCTCTGCAGGCTATGATGAACAAAGTGTTGTCTGAAGTGGACATACACCAAGCTTTCAGACATCATTTTAGGCTCTAGGAGGAATGATGACAAAGCTCTGCTCTAAAATACTGGGTAACGTTGAGCTAGCAGTGACTATAACAGGGTGTTTCATTTCTGTGGTGAGAATTCCAAAGAGTAACAGAATCCAAGATGAAATTTGGCTCAGTGGAGTTAACCTTGAATGGGAATGCCATGCACTGATGTCTAGTTAGCAGAAACAGAGAGAAGGCAGCTCTGTAAAAGAATGGAAGTGTGGCTGCACTGCTGGCACTGACGTGAAACAAGGAAGGATGGGGCACACGAGCAGGGTGCTGCTCCACAGCTCCAACACACAGTCCACAGGGCATGTAGTGATCATTGATGTCTGGTTTTTTAAAGAGCAGGCTTATCAGGTGGCATCAGCAAGGCTCTAAGGAAATACATCGGCCTGGGAAACTGAAAGAAATTAAGATGTGTTGAGGATACTGAGAACAGCCTTTCCAAACCCTGTAGGAAATGAGTGAATAGCGCAGGTGGATGGTAAACAGGAGGCACCTCAGTGAAGTGAAAGCAATTTATAGAGCATTTGCTCAGTAGCACGAACTGATTTTGTAATCAATGCTGATAACAGAGCAAGGATCTGTGCTGTTTTTTCCTTGAGGCTCCTTTGTTCTGGAACAAAGGGATGCAGGCAGCATGGGGTCCCCGCGGTACCTCCCGTGAAAGCAGGGCAGGGTAAGCCTCAGCAGCATTCCCAAAAATATGGGCAACTCCTTCAGCGCAGGGGGTGCCTTGTCCACCTCATGCACACAAATCCATCCCAGAGCAAAATACCAGCTCCATGAATTTATTTGGGGATAAAGCAATGCATGCGGACTAAGGCAGCAATTCCTCGTGAAAAAGGAGTCAGTTTGCTCTACAGCAAATTGCTATAATCCAAAGGTAATTGGAGGATCATAATCAAGGACTGTAATCCTTGTTCTAGTAATCAGTTATGAATTATTATTTTTCTACATTTAGTCAGCATAACCCCCAGAATATCCCATTTGACAGTGGTCAGAAAGCCAGTGCGCATGGAATTTTGCCTGCTGCAGAATTTAATTGTGCCTTATGGGGATTCCCTTCTGTCAATGATTTGATGGATATTGATCCATATAACTGCAGGACCTTTTTCTTTTCTTTTTTTTTTTTTAATAATTGATCTACAAACAGGCATTTGAAAGAAAACAGACTAGGCAAAGAGAGCTTTCATCTTTCAAAATTCTGCAGTTAAAAAAGCCTACTAATAATCAATCGATGTCTTGGATCGTGTCCTTTGCTGATGGAAAAAATTGAATATTATTTCAGGGAGTGAACTGGAGTCAGAGTCATCATTTAGGGGTTTTTTATTATCTCCTAAGACATCCCATCATTTTNCCCTTCTGTCAATGATTTGTTGGATATTGATCCATATAACTGCAGGACCTTTTTCTTTTCTTTATTTTAAATAATTGATCTACAAACAGGCATTTGAAAGAAAACAGACTAGGCAAAGAGAGCTTTCATCTTTCAAAATTCTGCAGTTAAAAAAGCCTACTAATAATCAATCGATGTCTTGGATCGTGTCCTTTGCTGATGGAAAAAATTGAATATTATTTCAGGGAGTGAACTGGAGTCAGAGTCATCATTTAGGGGTTTTTTATTATCTCCTAAGACATCCCATCATTTTTGCGGTGCACAACAGGTGCAGGGAAGAGCAGGCAAGAGCAGAAAGACCTAAGCACAGGGCTGCTGTTTAGACAGTGCCACCTTGATTATCCGAGAGAGCGAGAGAGCGTCATGGGGACGCTGAATATGTTTGCATAATTAAGGCCTTGGCTAATGGTAGTGCTTTTAAATGCAATTAATAGCTTTCTGGGGATGCAATTATTTTGAAAAACAAGGAGATTGTGGTAAATGAGGTTCAGATAACTGTGGTAGAACTAACAAGAGTGTTCATTTTTGATACTATTAAAAAATAATAGCAGATGACTTACAGTCACGATATGTATTAAATTTAGAAATAAGAAATAATTCAGAAATAGTAATAGCTAATAAAATAAAAGAAAGCATGAAAGCAAAATTATGTTTATAAAATGTCAAAAATTAAATTAAAAAAAATGTGTTAGGTAGGACAAATTCAGACAATCATTTTATTATCAGTTTTAATTCTTACTTTTTTGAGAGGTGGTCATTCTCACTTTGTTGAAGGTTCCTTCACACATGTGTAACAGAACTAAGATACTTCCTTACAGCACAATTTGGACTTTCTAAAATGATCAGTGTCATAGAACAGTTCAGCTTAGACCGGACCTAAAAGACCTTCTAGCTCCAAACCCCTTAGGCAGGGACACCTTCCACTAGACCAGATTGCTCAGAGTCCCATCCAGCCTGGCCTTGGATACTTCCAGGGATGGAGCAGCCACAGCTTCTCTTGGGAAAGATATGCAAATATCATGCAAATCCACATAATGCACCCCCTCTTAGGGAAGGGAGACTACACCTGCACAAAGGCAAAGCATCCCGGAGCTGTTTTCAGCATCCCCAGGCACAGGGCAGACACGTGCACGCTGGCTCGGGCTGGGGGTCAGGGGCAGCCGCCAGGGCCAGGCTGGGCAGGGCAGGCAGGATGGGGGACACGGGGGACACAGAAAGCTGGCTTTGTGTCCAAAGCTGCTTGGAAATATAGTCCATCTTTTCATACGCTCAGAGACAGCCAAAAGGGATATACATAGATACTCCAAGAAAATACTTGGAGTATTAGTTTTCGCAAAATCTTTAACTTTTTCTTCCCCCTTTTAAAAAATAACAGAGAGCTACTGTACCCTGCTGAGACCAACATCTGTGCAGACAATTAAACCCTTTTAGACTCTGAGCAGGGGGGAAACTCAGAGGAACTGGCCCTTTTCTACTACATCCTCTGAAGGATTACAGATAAAGAAAAGATTTTGCAAATAGCTAGGCACATACATAATTACAAAGAGGTCCCGCTGATTTGTTTTTAAATAAATTTGGTTAACAATGAAGTTTTATTTTCTGAAAAATACTGATATTGGCACTTGGATCTGAAATACAGCACTAACATCTTTGTTGTAAACCTCTTTTGGTAGGAAGCCAGATCTAAGACAACAGAATAAGAAGCTGAATAAGTCCTTGGGTTTTATTCTTCAAATTTCACAGGAAATGATTTATAAAACTTGATTCACAATGATATGACCCCAAGAGCTCATTATACAGCAGTCTGGTTTCTTCTTTTTTTTCTATTGCTTAGCTAGAGTTGGGCAAGTGGGGCAGAATATTTTTGCGAGGTATTTTCACTAATTAAACTTTTTTTAATCTGGGATTGTACTTTAGAGAAGGACTTCCAACAAGGAGGGGTGCCACTGTGGTATGGGTGGTTCAAATGTAGCGTGAGTTCAGTCCCTGATCATTGTGGCTTAAAATCTCAATGAATGAGGTAAGCAGTGAGCAAGGACAGAAAAAGGAAGAAGAATTAAAAAGATTCAACTGCAGGCACCTTTTTATAAGAACTTTCTGTTGAAAAAAAAAATCTTAATATTGAAATTATTTTGACCCAGGGCTGTGTATTAACAGCTCTTAGTGCTAATTGCTGTATGTGCTTCCTAGTGCACACATCATTCCACAGAAACAGAAGTCCATACATCTATTAAACTACTTTTTTTTTTTTTTCCCCTGGGAAATGCCCACCAACAATTTCAGGTTTCCAGGCAAACAGACAGATTAACTGTGGTTCTCCTTCTCTGCATCCATCCTGCCTGCCTGTGCCCTCCCTTGTGCTGCAGGAGGGAGTGCCAAAGAACAGGTGGGTGCTTTTCACACAGGGATTTTGGCAGTACTTTGTATCACTGGGATGAGTAGAGGCAACACCAAGGAAAAGTGTGGTGTGGGAAATATGCACCGTCTTCAATTTGAGATGTTGGCATGTGACACTCCCTGCCACCGACAAAATCTGACCCGCCAAGGTTTAACCCCTTGGCATACACTTCAAAAAAAAGCAACAAAAAAGCCCTATATTAATGGCACAATATTAGGAAATGATTTTACAACATTTCTAAACTGTCAAACCCGGTACAATTCTCTGCATGCAAGTCCAGGTTTGCAACAGCCTGAGAAACTCTGCAGGCACAGACTGCACCTGAGAACAGTTCGCTTCCCGTGCCTGGAGCAGTGACTTGCTAAACCCATTTACCCTGAGACACCCTAAACATAAACACAGCAGCTCCCTCTAACACCAACCAAGCACAATTACTGCTGCACACTCCCGATGGAATATGGAAAGCAACAGACATTAGGAGAAGTCAAGATAGTTTTCATGAATTTTAAGG
The DNA here is from genome assembly GCA_013400675.1 of Oxylabes madagascariensis. Taxonomy (NCBI): domain Eukaryota; kingdom Metazoa; phylum Chordata; class Aves; order Passeriformes; family Timaliidae; genus Oxylabes; species Oxylabes madagascariensis. Next base: position 81,304 of record VYZR01091541.1, read on the forward strand.
AAACGTGACCTGCAGCAGGGAGTTCAATGCTGAGAAACTGTAGGGCAAGGAAGCAAATTATCTCCTTACTATGGCTCTTCTCCCGGTTCTCTGCCCCAGGAGACTTCAATCCCTCTCCCCAGCACCCACATTTCCACAGTAGTGAAATCTGAGGGAAGAAGCTGGACTGTTCCCTGGTCAAGGCCTGGGTCATGCTGCAGCAAGGCCACCAGGTTCACAGCATGCCGATCTCCTCCTTGGCGAGGGCAAAGAAGCTGTGCTAAACCAAAAGCTTCTCTGCCTTCACAGGTCTTCTGCATCCCTTCCAGGCTTTGCCTCCTATTTTAAGGTCAGTGTGTGGAAAGGAGACAGAAAGGATTACCTCTACACGCTGAGTCGTGCCAGAAAAGAGAGACTTTATTTACATCTTTCACATTTTATCTGACTCCAAAGGGATTCATGGATTGGAGGTGAGAGTTGCCACCTCTCTGGCCCACTGGCCAGGTCAGCGGTCAGTCAACTCTCTCCTCCTCCATGAAAATATAAAAACAAACCTCTTGTTGACACTTAGAGTGTGAGAAAGATCTTGATAAGAATACAAAGCAATTTCTTCTCAGAAGGCTGCATCGGGCGACAGTCAGTGCTCTGCCAGGGAAGTTGTAAAAGAAAATTGCAGGTAGAAGATAAGTCAATTAATGTTTGGATGTGTCCCCCACGTCACCTGCACTGCCATGTGGGGTATCAACCTCATTGGCTGCAAACCTGAGCTGGGCTGCCAGGGGCACCCCCCGCAGAACAGAAGTCCAGATAGGAAGAAAGGTTTAGTTATAAACACACAGATAAACCTGCCTTTTTGAAAGCGTGATTATGCTTCTTATTTAAACATATACCTTCAAACCAAACTGGTTCATGATAACACTGTGATATAAACGTGATGATTTCAAGAGACACCAAAACTGGAGCGATGGAAATGTTTATTTCAGTGTGAAAATATGAGGCTTCCAAATATTTCGTGTGTCTTTAAATATTTGTTTCAAAATGTGGCTTGGATTATAAAGACAAACATTTTAAGAGAAAATAATTGTTTAGTTAAGGTTGCACACTGGATTAACTTTGTAACAGGCTTTATAGAACAGGTTATTTTGAGAGTTTGTCTAATAAATGCTCTCAAGGTGAAAGAACACTCCTGCCAACGCAGAAAAAGTCAGTTTTAGAAACCTGCAGTGCCTCCCCATGGCCAAGCAGGTGCTCTCCCTGCTCTGGGATCCTCTGCATTCAGCGCATTATGTGTGGAGGAATTAGTTATATTAGTTTGTATAGTTATATTGGTTATGTTTATTTTTATGAAGGGGCTGAAACCTGTTGTGCCTCTTTCCTGCCATGCCCTGGAATGGTGACCAGTGAACAGCTTCTAGCTTTTCATTAGGGTCACAAAACCAGAAACATCGACAGAAACATTTTAAGTGGGGAGGGAGGGTGGTAAATCCTCGTTACCTCAAAATTAAATGGAAGCAGTCAGCTGTAAAACAGAGAAATGGGTCAAATGGAATGGACAGGGGCTTTTCCATATGGATAATGACTCCTCAAGAAAGTGAAGAAGCTTAGCCTCAAATGAAGCTTGCATAAAAATAAATAAATACCCCCCCCCACCCCTTGCTAATATAACAGATTATGTATTACAGCAAAAATTTCCAGACAGAATTTATTGGCCCCAATGATCCTGATGGACCCTTCCAACTCAGCATATTCTAGGATTCTATTCTGAAATAATGCAGAGCATACACTGCAGTCTAAGGCATTCCCTAAGGAAAATCATGGCAGAAATTTCAGTGATTCCCTGTCAAACACCATTTCAAATATTGAAGAGATGTAAAATAAACACCTGCTGGGCTCATTCTCCCATTTCTTTCTCTGTTCCCATTGCTATTTCATTCCCAGACAGACACACACACATAACTATCTATGTGAAATTATGCATACCAAAGAGGTTTATTATTAAAGTTTCTAACAACCTGAAACCTGGGTCATCAAAGAGCTTTGGAGGGACTTTGCTGTCTGTTGAGGGGAGGGTTCGACTCTTGTATCTGACCCAGGTTGCCCCAGCCCTCTAACCACCTTCATGATGAACATTTTGAATAAATTTCAAGGGAAAGTTCTTATTTGGCCCAGCTCTGTGTTAACCTGTCATTTTGGTATTTTCAAATTCCTTTGCTCAGGACTTAGCCTCCCCTGCACTGGGCATTACAGCTGCTTCTCCAGTCACAAGTAATCTTTCCTCATTTGTTGTCACCTGATGTGAGTCCCAGCTTTCACTGACAATTCCCATTCAGCTCTTAGTGTGCTATATTTCACCTTAGAGTAATGAAAGCACTTTTCAGGATGACATTAAGTAGTGATATAAAATGACTGTGACTTACCCTTAGGGTCCCTTCATAATGTGTTGGAATTTTAACATTACTGGCAATTTTTGTAAAAATAAAGTTCTACCTTAGTTCCTTAATCAGCGAAAGACTAAATGTTTAATTAACAAAAAACACGATGTATTTCATCTTCTGCATAGCCTAAAGGCTCCAAGGTTTTTCCTTGGCGTATCAAAAAGTCTTCCTAATAAATCACCATATGCTACTAAAAGTAAAGACATAATGACCTTGTTCTGAATTATTCTGAGACTGATTTAAAAATGAGAACTTTATATTTTATCAAGCATGAAATATAATAATTTACTTAAAGGTTTTGTAGTATAAGGCCTACTTGCATCCTGCACTACTCAGTACAGAGCCTGTGTGCTGTTCATCCTTGAATGCTTCATAATTTTTCTCAATATTTTTTCAAGAACTTGAGGGAGGTTGTTGGGCTTTTTCTCCCCTATAGAGAGTACACATTTCTGAATATTATGCAGATAATGTCTCTTACTTAGATTCTTTCTAAATACACTTTTCCCTAGCTTTTCTTGCTTTATGCTCTAATCTATCCATGCTGAAGTAAGCTGTCATTGTAAACAAGTTCATACCAAAATTTCTGTTCTTCTGAGCACCAAGTGATATGGACATTAATGGCCTTTCTTCTTCAAAAACTGCATTTGAGATGCTATAGGCACTTTATTTCTCTTCCTTGAGCAACTGGCATCATGACAAGAGAGTCAGTAAAGCCCTGCTTAGCATCAGGGTGACTACCAGTAAAGCTGCTGGGCTCCAATGAATAGATTTAACATTCAGATCTGTAGATTTGCTGAGCTGTTTTACTGGATAATAGGTAGTATTTCTGACTTAGAGACTTTAGGAGATTTAGGTTTTAGAGGGGTTGCTTTGTTTAATGAAGACCGAGTGAGTGCCCAGCAGCTTCACAGTGACTGTGTACAGTTGCATGATGATGTGTTTCAGATTTTCTGATTCCAGACAAATAGTTTATTTTCCCAGCATCTCGCTGTCAGTAATTTCATCCCATTACTAAACTCCATCAAGACTATGGAATACAGATGCTTGAAGGAGTAATGAGGTGCATTCCTTCAAATAGAAAACAAAGACTAAGCCAGGAAAGAAAAGCTCTCCAAATGTTTAAACGGATTATGAAAAAAAAGAAAAAGGACGAAATTGTTTGAGTTTCTGGGACATAGCAAAATTAGTATTTTTAACTAGTTAGTAACTATGTGCTCATGGCCCAGGTAAAAGATTCAGCCCAGTTTCTCTACTCAGCTGAACTCTACCATCTTGTGGGTTCCCAGGAAATTACAGTATCAGTACTGAAATAATCTTAGTAAGTTTGTCCATCTAAAATAGCTGACAGCACTGCTTTTGTTTTGGTTTTGTTTATNTAAATATAAATAACCATATTTATTTATATAATTATATCTTAAACATATTTATATATTTAAGAGCACTTAAAACAAAAGTGAACCAAAAATAAGCACCTGCTTTGAGATTCTCTTTCTTTCTCCTGGTCATTTAAGTTATACTTAAGTGCCAGAGATCAGTACAGTTTTGGCTTTGAACTGCAGCATTTCTGCTTTTAATGTGGTAGAGATTTTTTTACTGGAACTTTTTACTTTCTTTTTCTGTTCAGAAGTTATGAGATTCATCGGTTCATCTGTTAGGAATCTGACTTAGAGTGGAATAATGCTGAATTTAACACTTGAGTTGTAGATGATATTTTTCAAAACATTTAAAAATGTGGCAGCTGTTGACTTCAGCAAGGTTTTGGCAGCAGCCAGGCCATGAGCTATTAAAAAACTCCCAAACCTGAACTAAAAAAAAAAAAAAAAAAAAAAAAAAAACACAACCCAAAAAAAACAAAAAAAAAAAAAAAAAAAACAAAAAAAAAAAAAAAAAAAAAAAAAAAAAAACAAACAACCCACCCAAACCAAAACAAACGAAAAACCCCAAAGCAAAACAAAA
>VYZR01091541.1:113024-136200 GCA_013400675.1 Oxylabes madagascariensis
AGCAAATATCTTGCCAGATCTTTGCATTTTCGCTACAATTATTGCTAAGGAGAAAGAGTACTTTATCAGCCATAGGCTTTGTAGTGCCAGAACATGGATGTTTAAAGCTGATGCAAATGAGAATTCTCTTTTCATTGTGAGTTTACTGCTGAAGCAGTGCAATTTTTTAAGAACCAGGGTTCTTTTCTTAGGAAAACTTCCCTGGCATCTCTTTGGTAAGCGAGCGGCGCAGGGCATCCCTGCGGTTTCTTACAGGCAGAGCAGAAAGGTCTCCTTTCCTGGGCCGATCCTGTTACCCTGGGATTATGTGCATTAGCTGTTATCCCTTTGTGTGCTACATTCATGACTCTGCTACTCAAGGCCTGCAGTGACCACCGTGGGACTGCTCACACCAAAAGAGAACGGGCAAAAAAAGGCCAAGTGTTTGGCTACTGCAAAGACAGGTAATTAACCAAAGGTTTTTATGGATTCGAACCATAGAGTGGTTTGGGTCACAAGGGACCCTAAAGACCATCTATTTCCAACTCCCACAAGGACACCTTCTACTAGACCAGGGTGCTCAGAGCCCCATTCAACCTGGCTAAATCCAAATCAGTTCTGCATTTATTTTTTTTCTTGTGCATTTGCTAGTCTCAGGCAGCTATCTCCCACCTTTGGTGTCACATCTGGCCTGCACTGCAAGCAGGAAAATAATTTGTTGCTCCTAGAAGTTCTGCCTGATTGTTCAGTGTCACAAATAAGGCTTTGTTCCTGCACAGTAAATCTGACAAAATCAAGGGTTTGGAACTGTGGAGCTTCTCTCCATTAATCAAAGACATATTTGAGTTGCAATAACAAGTACATTGTTTTTCCTGTGATAATGTTGTATTTTTATTGTTTCACTCCTGTAATTTAATCCCATAACTGACATCCTACTTTTGTCTGAATTTAGAATCAGCGCTTGTAGCATTAAACTGTTGTAATATCTATTTATTCTACCTTGAGACTTCATGGGATAAACACTACCCTTGCAGAGCAAATAGTTCATTTGTTTATTTGTTTATTTATTTATTTATTTATNTCTCTCTGTCATTGGTGGCACCCATGGGACTTACACTCCACTGTTAATTTCCAAATGCTAATTATCTATGTGGGTGTTTGTTTGAGTGAGTAATCATTTGTATTTATTGTTTTTGTTTAACACTTCTTCCTGCTCTGTTCNAGGCTTTTTATACTAAAAATAACTCTTGTCGAGTAAAGGGTAGTAATGTATGCAGCACTGTTCTTGACCGAGCTAGTTACCAAATACTTCAAATCAAGGATATTCATCAAGTAAACCCATGGAAGAAATGATCTAAGAAAAAAAATTTTGTTTAAAGAGCTTTCATCTCCAGTGAGATTACTTGCATGAGTCAGCTGAAAAATATTCACCTTTGTTCACTGACATTTAAGAAATGAGTAGCTTGGAGCTACTCGTTATGTTGTAGTTACTTCACACTTGTTTAACTACCAGTTGTTTTGTCTGTAATACAGAGGATTAATTCTGGAGAAGTTATGTATGATAGCTAATTTGATATTTAAGACTTTCTTAATTGCTAGAGTAAAGGATTACTGACAATGAAACTTTAAAATAACTGCTATGCCAATTATTAGTAATAATAAAACCGCATCAATTCCCTTTATTAATATGGCATAATATCTTATTAAAAGTTTGTGCACCTACCAAGTTTTGCCTGCAAGGCAATGGAGCTCTGTGAGACCTGGGCAGACTCTGAATCCAGCCACTCAAGTATAATGCAAAACAGAGTGCATTGAATTGTCTGCATTTGGATTAATGTGTTAAGAGTGTTTTGGCTTGGTTTGGTTTGGTTTAGTTAAACTGCTCCCTTCACCAGGGTTTGATGGGCATTCCTGGCCATGCATAAGAACATGCATGTTGGGTGGAAGAAGAAACTGAAAAACTGTTTCATGCATTTGTGAGAGCTGAACTTTTATGAGAGCATTGCATTTGGGTCTGTCATGTATGTGTGCCCTGTGTCAGCTAAAAAAATACGTGTTGACGAGAAGGAATTTTGCCTCTCCTTACAGGCTTCAATGAAATTTTCACGTTGACAGATTTCTTTTTGAGACATCATTTTTATGTGGATAAACATCTCAATCCAAATGGTGTATCAAGTGTGGAAGATCATAGGCATGGGTAGAAATGGCTGTCATCATTATATCATAACCTTTGAAATATTTTTATGGCTGCCACTGGAGTTTGTGTTGCTTCTGTGCCCCTGAAAAATATGGTGTATCTTTCTAAGGATAGCGTATGGATAACTCTTGAGTATTCCTTATGATGTGTTCCTCTCAGCTTTGTGTCATAGCTCAGGAAGATTAACAAGGAAGCAGAGAAAGGCCAGTGTAGGGAAGGACAAACTTCTGGTCCAGGTCCACAATGCTGGGCAGGAGTCCCAGCCCGGGCTCTGTCACGCTAAGGGGATTACTCAGTCTGTGCCGTGACAGCTCACCCAAAATGTGTCGGAAATATTAGTCACCTGTTAGTTCAGATTAATGAGCTTTACACATTTGTGTTTGGCATGTTTCGAATAGGTGCTGCCGATTTTTCCCCTCTAGTTTGAGAGGTAAGTCGCCTAGAAGCACACCCTGTGGGGAAGTTATGATACCAGCACTTGAAACCCCTGCATCTGCCCTGTTTGCTGGGACCTGGTCACTAAAGATCAGAGAGCCCTATGGTCATGTCTAAAGGAATTTTTCTATCCATTTGACTTTGAAATACTGCTTTTAACTAAAGGATTGCTAAAGATTGGAACTCTCTCAGTTAAATACTGTGCTGATTCGTTGCTCGATGTAGTTAAAGAGCCCACATAACAAGAATATAACCTCGCTACTGAAGAGGAACCATCTGTGTGGGTAGTGTTTCTGCTGCCCTGTTTTGAAGTATAATGAAGACATTAGAATAGGCAAACTAAATTTTTGCTGCCTTCTAAATGGTCTTATTCAGTTCTGAAAGCTACCTGCTTGGCTCTGAAGCATAATGTTAACTCCTAAAACTGTTCAATCTGTATTTTTTCTTTCCTATAACTTTCCTATTACTAGTGATTGTTTCTAGCGGGTGGTTCCTACACCCAAAGGGTTTTTAAACTGGTATAAAAGACACAGCAAATACTTGAATAAGCAAAAAGGAATGGAGATGCAGGAGTTAAGATTCAAAAGGATGATGCCTATGAGAGGAATCCTTGCTGCATGAACCAGGAGAGCTGCCCAGAGCTGCAGGGGGTTGTATTGGGAGGAACAAGAAGTTTTAGGCACAGAACACCTGGTGTGACTCTGAAGACAGAACCAAATTGGAGGTGATGCCTGTTGGATAGAAGTGATGGTGCCTCAGGTGAATAAATATGTTTATTTATTAATGAAGCTGAGCTGTGATGCAGGTAGTCTTCTGATGAATGACAGAAGATGTGCATGTAACTTATTTTCAGTGTTTTTTTAAGTGTCTACCTGTATCTTGGCAATGCTGATATGGATAAACACCATTTCCTAATGAAGCTTGTTAGAAATTTGTCCTTATCCCTGTTTCATTGCATGTGGATAACTTCACATTAATATTTTATATATTTCATTCAAAATTTGTCTTAAACTATCCCAAATGAAAGCAAATGCTTGGTTGTCCACATAGTATAATTTTTAAAAGCTTTGGAGATTTTTGTCTTATATGAGCCTGCTTTTAGAAACACAGTTCAGTTGTCTTGTGAGCTGCATGGGATTACTCATTTCTTAGAGGCAATCAAGTTTTTCTTACTTAACTTGCTGTCAACAAGTAGCTTTTTTAAATGCAATGCTCTTAGAAGGTCATTTGACTTTTGAGGGTTATTCACGTTGTTAGCCCAAACACTAAAACTTTGTGTCCTTGGGTTCTGATTAGTGACACTTTAATAAAGTCATTTGAAGTTCAGTAGACTGAATTTTCCACCTTTTCTAATGTTTCTATGGTCACAGGGAAGCGACCTGTATTCAATCTTTTAAATGCAAATCTTCTGAAAGTTACTGTGCAATTTTGTGTACCAGGCTTCTTCTTGGGTTACAGAAAGCCCCCCTATTTTTAAAACAGCTACAGCAGTGTCTTTTCTCTTTCTTTTCTGTTTTCCTCCTCTCTTTCTTCCTAGTGATGTGACAGCAATTGACTAAACTTGGGTCTTTTGGGATAACAAAGGATGGAGAAAAATCTTAAAGGTTTTTATTGCCTCACTTGTTTTTTTGGCAGGGCAAGGACAGACGAAGGCTTTTCCACTTGATTAAATAATAAGGCTAACGTGGTCTTTGAGTGAAAAATATCTTTGCATTCTGCTCTTCTTTTTTCACCAACCCCCAAAAAAGGGGGGGTGGTGAAGGAGAAAACTATGTCTAATCAGCAACAATTAAATCTTTCACGGGGAACTCACTTTGGAGGAATTAATGCATTTTGTATTGCCTAACAACACGAGTGAACATTAACAACACGTGAGAACTGAGGGGAGGAAAAATTATGGCTTTTTTTTTTTTTTTTTTTTTTTTTTTTTTTCCCCCTTTTTTTTTTTTTGGTCCTTAAGGAACAGGGAAGGGCAGGTCATTGACTTGATTTTCATGGGAAGATTGATTCCGGAGCGCTCGCATATCCAGGAGCGGAGCGAGGGGGTATTGACAGCTGGGGTTTGGGGAGGGGGGCCTGCGGGAGCAGGGATTGCGCCACGGCTTGTTGGGGAAAAACAAGAGAAGATGGAAAACAAAGCCCAGAGAGAGGGAACAGTAGCTGCCGTGTCCCGGGCTGAGGGGCCGCCGCTCCGTGGTGGTGGACGTGTGTTGTGCTTGGACTCAATGAGCTGTGGTGGGGGAATATCCGTGTGGTGAAAGGGGCTGCCCTTAAGTGAGGAATAGCCTGCTGTAAAAGAAGCTGGAGAAGTTGTGCCATGTGTCTCCATGCGTGCTGTGGAAGGATACAGATGGTGCTCTGGCAGCCCTTTCACACCTTCTCACTGCTGAAGAGCAGCTCGTGACAAAGAAATCTGGGAATCCAGGTGTGATTTGCCAAGATTTCCTAGTAAATTCTACAGGCTAAGAACAATAAGTAAAGGGTTTTTTTAAAATTATTATTGTCAATATTTCTTTCATCTGACATCTGCTTTGCTTGTACTCTGTGATTAGAAATAATCTGGATGCTGAGGTGTGCGCACATAAATACACCAGTCCACCTATTCCCCCTTCCCGGATCCTGGATGTGGACACATGGATATTCATCCAGTCTTGTCACCCCCTCTCCTCAGAGGGGAAAAATGCACACCCCGTCCTCTGCTCGTTGTGACCCTCTCGCCTCTGCCAGCACATCCCAGACTTTTCCCTCCTCCTCCTCCCTTCCCTCGTGCGTGCTCATTCCCAAAACGGTCACAGCCCACAAGACCTCGAGTCGTCATTTGTCTCCTTTTATCCCATTAATCCCGTGTCTTTCTCGTTCCTCCCTCTACCTCTGCCATTATTTCCCACCCTCACTGGGTGCCAGCAGCTCTGTCCCCAGCCAAGTTTCCCTCTTGCAGTGGTTTTTCCAACTTTTTCCTCAAGAAGGTTTTGGTCCCTTTTGAGCATCACGTGTGGGATACAAGATTGTTATTCAAAGTAAATATTTTTTTTCCCTTAAGAGGTCCACACTTCAAGAGAAGTTGCAATTCATTAAAGCCTAATCTCATAAGCTCTTAAAATAATTTCAAGGCAAATTACATTTTTGTGGGGGTTTGCAGGTAAAGGAAGCATTGAAAGAGCCAAAACAAACAAGTTTGGCCCTTAATTGCTTCCTAAGACAGGACTCTCCACTCCTTTAGGCTTTTACCTTGGCACCCAGGCTTTATTTTGGGCTTCAAAATGTTGATACCTTTTGGAGCAGCTGAGCAAACCCCTCTCTTTGCTCAGCATCCCACACCTGGTTGTGTGACCCCGTTGTGTGAAGGTTTCACCACTGCATACAGAAAAACCACCACCTAAAATCTCAGAACCATTTCTTTTTTTTTCTTTTTTTCTTTTTTTCTTTTTTTTTCTTTTTTTCTTTTTTTTTTTTCTTTTTTTTTTTTGTTTTCACCACATAACCAAGTTTTGGCAGCAAAAGCCTTGTTGGCTGTGTCAGAAGTTTCTTCATTCAGTTAACTCAAGTCATTTAGAGCTGGGAAACTGATTGGAAGCTGGACAAAACTGAGAAAAAATAATTTCCTTCCCCAAAAATAATGAAGAAACTGTGAGGAAATGAGATCTGCTAGTTCTATGCTCCTGGAGAGCAGGGTGATAAGAGGTGATGGCTGGGTTTTTCCTTTCAGTCTCTGAGACCAAAGGAAAGGCAAGGAGGTCAGAGCTGCCTGCTAGAAGCTTTTTTCTGACTCACAAATAAATAATTAACTGGGTTTTTTTTATATTTCTCTGTATTTTTCAGGCAATTTAGCATGGTTTCTTCATAGATATGGTATAACTTCATAGATGAAGTTCATGGTATAACTTCATGGTATAGCTTCATAGATGACGATACAGTTAAGTACATCATCATAGCCCGATCTTACAGCTGAATTTTTTGTTAATTCTTTTGAATTGCCTGTAGTGTGCTTGTGAATATATATCCAGATATGCAAACATATGAAAGCTGTTTCTTTTATTTAGATGTGTATGTGATGTTCCTCTGAGAAGTGCTACCTCCCTTAATCAGCAGTACTTCGTACTGTTTATTTTCGACTTCTTTTAAAAAATTGGTTTTGTCATTAATTGCTCAGCTGGTCTTGTGAAAATATTCTTGAATTTTTTTTTTATTTTTTCAATCTCTTGTGAAGTCCATCAGCTGAATTTCCCTTTTTAGAGAGCTGGGGTTCCTTTCACACATGGAGCCCTTAATTTACAGAGTTGCTCTGAATTGGAACTGTTCTCCGCAAAGGCTCAGAGCAGCAATCCAAGGCAAAGTCCATGGTTTTTGATGCTGGCTGAAAGCAAACCGACCCACACTGCCCAGCATCCAAAAAACCCTGGGGTTAGTGCTGCACAAAGATCACTATAGGAAGTAGCTGAGTTGTTTCTTTTTTCTTTTCTAGCGCTGTCTTTTATCTGAATCCCCGCTTTGCTTGAGCTTTAGAAGTCAAATGAGCAGAAGAAATGCAGTAGATGATTTGAGATGTGTGTGGGAAGAATGGGAGCTGAAAGATTGGCTTTCTGAGGGCTTCGCTCAGTTCCTGCCTTCCCAAAGAGACCACGGGGAGGTTATTCTTCCTGACTGCATCTCTGCAGCAGAATAATTGCTTTGAGGATGGTGCTGTGGAAGAACATTTATTTCAGATTGTCTTTGTTTTAATGGTGGTTAAAAAAAAACCCAAACAAAAAAGACCCAAAAAAAGGTAAGCAACACAGGGCAGGGTATTGGTTTGGCTAAATTAAAGTGCTTTATGGATAATTTAATAGGCATAAATGGAATCATTAAAATCAAACAGAAATGTGAACTCCTGGGCTTTAATGAATGTTCTGTGTTTCACTGAGTGGCAGTTGTGAGTGCTGGAACCTTGCTGAGCCTTGTGAGCTCCTCAGTCTGGGTGGGAGTGGGGGGTCTCTCTGTGCTTGGGATGTGGTGGGGCTGAAAGGATGCAAAGGAAGGAGGAGGATCAGATATCAGGAGGCCCTGGTGCACTGAAAGCTCAAGGCAACTGTGTGGGCACCACAGAACAAGACTCTGGCAGCAGGTGCCTTCTGCCTGATGGAGGTACCCCTTACTGGGTATCTCCCAGCTGGAAGACCCGTGAGCAAACCTGGATCCCATGAGGAAAGCTCTGTGAATCCCATAGACTCTTCATAGCACCCACCAGATCAAATGCCGTCCTCATCTGAGACCTAAGGTGCCTTAATCAATTAGTCCTGGGAAGCAGCTTCCAGCTGTAATTGGTCTGATCTGTAATCTTTATCACCTCGTCCAGCAGATTATCCATTTTTAGCTGATTTGTGGGCCAGCAACCTGCATGTCCTGGCAAACCCACGCTCTCAGGTCACTCCCTCTGCTTGCAGCGTTCCTATAGCTGCCTCCTTCCTTTCTCTCAGTTCAGTGCCTCTCTAAACTCAAGAGAAGAATTGACTGAAAAAGGAACATCAGGTCAGGAGAAGATGATGAGTGTTCAGAGAAAGCTGTCTATTATTGCTACTCATTCAAGCAAAAAAAAAAAAAATCTGCTTTCGTTGAAGCCAGAGCTAATGTATTAAGGTGACAAATCGTGGTGGTGTATGCTGTAGAGAGACAAATGTGATGCAGTGGTGCTGCATAAAATACAGTAATAGCTGAAAAGAACTGAAGGCACAAAAAGTGAAAAATTAATTTTTGAAGATTTTGTATTTCTGCAGGCAACTGCCATTTTCATAACAAGCTGTTTCATAACATTGTGGCTGTTACCCAGTGTATTTCTTAAGCTGTAGCCCTTTTGTCTGCAGTGGAATGAAAAATTTCTGATCCAACCCATTGTATATATTTAGTGAAATTACTCCAACAGGACAGTCAGGGTGGAAAGTCATTCCTAGACATTCCTAGTTAACATGACTTCCAAATATTTTTCACACCTTCATTTCTGTCCCACTACAGTGAGAGCATTTTCATTGCCACCCCCCAGGCTCCAGACCTCACTGCTGGCCTTTCTCTACCCAATGCTTTCTGACTTTTTGGAAATCCTGGGTATTTTGTATTTCTACCCTTTTCTAACCTCTTGCACACTGAAAGGGTGGAATCTCTGATTTATCACTCCCATTGTTTGTATTATGCTAGGCCTCAAATAGATCCATTCTCTATCTTCAGCTTTTATTAGTAATAGTTTTCCCAAGTTTCTTGACAATTTTTTTAGTGGTTGTGTGGTTGGACATTGCAGAACTGTAATTCTTCTGAAGTGAGTAAAAATCCCATTGCTGTTGGTTGCCATTAGGATTTCACGAGCGTGATGAACAAGCCGATTCTCTCTGTGTAGTTTCTCAACTTTTTTCCTCTGTGCATTATTAGAATAAAGGCACACATTGCTCCTTGCAGTTTGGGATAGGCAGCTGAGCTGATGCTGTTCTTGTAAGTTAGACAGCTTTTATTTTGAATGCATGTAAGTGATTTAGTGGCTTGGCAGCTGGTCAGAGTGATTGCTTAAGGACCACAGCTCCGCAGTATCTTTCAAATGGAAAACAAGTCAGTGATTTAGTGATATCATTGAGAAACAACATTCTTTCAAAGCAGGCAAAGATGTTATGCAGGAGGGATAGACATCATCCCTGCTTTTGGCCTCTGCTGGCTCATGCATTCCTATATGCTGCTTTGCTCCACAGTAAGCAAAAATGAATGTTGGGTATTTTCTTCAATCTAGTGCAAACTTTCATTTCGCTAAAGCCATAAGAGGTATTAGAGCACATCCAGCCTGGAATTACAGACTCTTGCTTTGTGCTGTGTTAATTGGATGAAGTTGTTAGTGTTATCTCTTCAAGAAGAAGAGACAAACTCTCCCTGGCAGTATTAGTTAGCATGGGACAGCCTGTTGGAGTGTTTGTGCTTTGTTGCAGTTGCTTTGGGAAACAGATGGGGAGTGCTGGCTTGCCAGTGGGGGTAGATGTTACTGTGAAAAACAGTACAGGTTATGATCCAGAAATCCTTATCATTCACACAAGGAATGAGCAGCGAAGACAGAGGCACACCAAAATGAGTCTTCTGAGTCTCATTCCAGTGCTGTCCCCTAAGTTTGTATCATTTTAAATGCCTACTGACTTTTTTACTGACAGTGCTTGCAGACCAGTGGAGTGTGGTCCAACGTGGAATAGGGGGATTTCTGTTCTAGCTGCAAAAGCCACCTCGTAGTTCTACAATGTTGCTCTAATTGCATGCTGTTCATTTTCAAGACTAAAATGAATCACTGTCAGGCTTGTACAGAATTCCATGTTTGGTCCTAGTGCAGTGGTTGCAAAGCTTGTCTTTAACCACACACGCACTTGTTCCATGGGAAATATATTTTCTCAAAAATGGACAAGGGAGAGCTAACAAACCATGTCTTGCTCCAATTTCCTTTGCAGAGAGGCTTAGATGTGTGAATTGCCTTTTAGAAGGCACACAGCGGTGCAGAGCAGTCTGAAGTATTGTATGTTGAGTGGATGCTGCAGGTCTGGCCGTGGCAGTGCCAAAGGCACTCGGGATGGCTGGCCCGGCTGTGCTTTGTGAGCGATGGCCCACTGCGGCTTTCCTTACAAATCAAAGCAGCTTTTAGGTCTTGCCCAGCACAATTCTCATGTCTCATTATTCCTGTGAAGGTAAACCAGTCTAAAATTGGCACGGGCAAGCAGGCAAGAATTGGGCTGTTTGTCAAAGAGCTGCCTGTGTTGCAGCTGCTTCCTGTGATTGACATTGCGGTCGCATCCGGAGAGGAGCAGCCTGGCTGCTTGCACTATGTTGTGTTTTTGGTCTGTGCTGTGTCTCACACACTCTCCTTGATGGGTGCTGCGTTCCCCCAAGTGGATAAAAAGTCTCCTTGTCAGTGTCTCTGAATTACTTGGGAGATGAGGTGGGTGCTGTTGTGATGCTCCTGCCAGCATGCACAGTAGTACTGCTTCCATACCCTCTCCTGTCCATAACTTGGATCTTCCCTGTCTGTTTTATCCAGCAATGAACTGAAAATACCAATTGCTGGATAATTTGGCCTTGCTTGAGGGAATAAAAGATGAGAACTTGTATGTGTAATCTTTAGCAATGTCACAGCTTTGGGGGATGATAGCTAGAGGATTCATTTGAATGGGATTTCAGATCACACTTGCATTCTTTGCGTGGCTTACAGCTCCTACCTTTCGAAGGGCAGGGCTGTCTGGGGGCGAGGGATGCCCTGTTTCCCCTGCCCATTCAACCTCGGAGGTGGCCACCAGTGGTGTCCCTGCATCCCTCAGGCTGGTACCCAGCCTGGGAGCACCGAGGGCACAGAGGAGCAACTGACCGCAGGCAACTGGGCAAATCCCACTGAGGAATTCCCATAAATTGAGCAGCTCCTTGTGGTCCCGAGAGCAGGAGTCAGCCTGAAGGCTCAAGCAAGCCTGATGTTTCACAAGTCCCTGTAATCCAGCCCCTCAAGCTTTACCGAATGCCATTCGCTCTGGTTTTGGTCTGCGTGATGTGATCAGCGCTTCCTTAAATTACATGGAGCCAGGAGCATTAACACAACTTCTGTTTTTTTTTAACTCCCCCTAAAGGAAGGTGTTTCCTGAGAGAGTGCCAGAAAAATTCCCATTTGTTTGATAGGAAGTGTGTGTGATGTTAGGAGAAATTACAGCTTTAAGCATTCAATATAGGTTTCTTAACAGTACAAACTGTTAAGGCACACAAATACTCTCAGTAATGACAAATTAAAAACAAAA
This sequence comes from Oxylabes madagascariensis, assembly GCA_013400675.1. Lineage (NCBI taxonomy): Eukaryota > Metazoa > Chordata > Aves > Passeriformes > Timaliidae > Oxylabes > Oxylabes madagascariensis. The sequence continues at coordinate 124,401 of VYZR01091541.1, forward strand.
AACCCCAAATCACATAAGTAGCAGACAGTGTACGTAAGAATTTGTTTCTTAAGCCCAGTCCTTCCAGCTAGTAATTTGCCTGTAATCGGGGATGTCAGGCAACTGCTACCAGGTGGCAACATCCTGAGAGCTAAAGCTCTGAGGAAGGTTTTTTCCCCTTGCATGGCAGATTGTATCTACAGACTGCATTGCTAATGTATCAGTTTTGAGTTGAGCCATGAAGTAATTTGTTCTGAAGAAAAACCTGCCATGTAACTGAGTCAGAAATGGAGAAAAAGCTAGAATTTAACAAGTGGCTTTTCATTCTGTCCCACAGGTAGAAAGTAGTAACAGAAAAATTGACTAAGAGTGGACCAAAAAAATTTTTATCTCACTTATATTGCAGGGAAAAAAATACTGAAAGGTTTATTAAATTGATTTAAAAACAAAACAAAACACAAAACTTGTTTTTAGTTGTATCATTCTTCTTTCCATTAACAAAATAAACTCTCTAGACCCTTCCCCCAGCTAATGTTATTCTGCACACAGCGACATTCAAAAGCCCATTGACAAGCTGCAAATGATGTGTGAAGCAAACTCCAGGATTAAGTTTATAACCTTTCCCCAGGGGGAAAGAGTTTGGAGGCAGGAATGAATTTGGGATGCTAAAACAAAAGGGTACAACTGAGATGGATCAGGAAAACTCATATTCATATTTAGCTAAATGAAAAATACCAGCCAATCCTAGTTTGTGATATCCCAGGGGTTTTCCACACGGGTATGTAGGACATTATTTTACAGCTCCTTCTTGCAGGTTATACTGCTTTTGTTAATGAGAAACCACATCTCTCTCTCTTCAACTTTGCAGCTGGGATTTGAGAGCATGATAAATAAAATATAAATGGTAGAAGATGGAGGGTTTGTATCCTGTGGATATTGTTTCCATCTTGGGTTTTGAAAGGCATGTACCTTCCTCCTGGGAGGGTTGTCATTTACCGGTGAGTTTGTTGTGGGATGGGTGTGAATAGGCTTTGGAGGCCTTTAGACACTTAAATCTCAGATGTTAATGAAGTGATGGAGCTAGGGACCTCCTTCCCTGCAGTAATCAAAGAAACAGCTAGTTCCTTCACATATCCATAAGATTATTTCCTTTCATCTGCCAGTATTAGTTTCTTTTGAAGTCATTTAATCTTTGCTCCCCCCCATATAAATTGAGAAAAGTTACTTTAAGCAGCTCAGTAGGGAAGAGGCAGTCTTGTGACAGATCGTTCACAAAAAGAGGTTCAACCACAGGAATTAACCCCTGTCACCCTGGCATCACTGAGGACCCTTCTGGTTAGCTGGGCCCTGCTGAAGGCTGGATGCCTGGGTGAGCTGTGCCCCACCAGAAATGTGGCTTTAGTGGAAATAGATAATTGAGGAGAACTACAATGAAAACCCACTAAAGGCCTGCCAGAACTGCTACTTCTTCTTCAAAAAGAAAAAGAACAAAAACTAACAAAGCTTGTGTTATAAAGTCAATAATAGGTATAAATGGTTCCTGGGAGAGTTATAGATACTCTGAAGTAAAGTTAGCCTGGTGGGGTTAAAGTGGGGTTCAGCCATTCCCACAAATTGAGCTCACAGAAACTCATAGAATGGTTTGAGTTTGAAAGGCTTTTTGAAGGTCATCTTACCAACCCGCCCTGCAATGAACAGGGACACCTTCCAGTACACCAGGTTGCTCAAAGCCCCAACAACCGGGCCTTGAATATTCCCAAGGATGGAATGTTTCCACCTCTCTGGGCAACCTGTACCGGTGCTTCACCCCCCTTATCACGAGAAACTTCTTCCTTATGCCTTATCTAAATCTACCCTCCTTTAGTTTAAACCCATTGCCCCATGTCCTGTCACGGTGGGCCCTGCTAAAAGTGTGTCCCCATTTCCTTGTAAGCCCCCTTTAAGTCCTGGAAGGCCAGAGTGAGGTGTGGTGGTCTGACTAGGGCCGCCTTCCCACTTCTCCTATGTGTGCATATGTTACTCCACAGTCTGACACTTGAGCTTTTGGCTTATTTTTGTTTCCTGACAGCGCACTTATGAAAATGAAAAATCAGGATGACTTGCTAGCAGCTGCCAAAAAAGGCGGAGAGCTCCTATGTAAAGCTGAGCTCCATCAGCAGGACAATACAACCGGACACAAATTCCTCTTGTCAAGTCAAGATGTATGCTTGGAATGAGAGGTCAGGGCCCTGTGTCGTTATTCCATCTGATGTTCTATTATCAAAAATATAATAAATTACTGTCCTCTTCATAGTTGTGCCAGTCCTCTCCCCCTCTAGTTTTCAGAGCCTTGGATCATGTGTCTTCATTTTTAAGGACAATACCACTTTTCCTCTCTTTAGGTCACTGTGTGCTTTTGGCACTTCTGCTCCTTCTGCCTGGGCCGCTTTTTTTTTGAGGCGGGACCATAGTTTGGAAAGCACAGAAATGTGTTCTTTCAAGAATTCAAGACAGAAAATATTTGGCAAGGTTTTTTTGTGAGATATCCTTTGGAAATACGATAGTTCAAAAAAAATATTAGGTAATAAATTCAGATTGACAGGAAAAAAGTTTTAGTAATAACCAGTCTTTTTCATATAGGAGTGAAGTTGGTATCATCTGTCTTTTTAATTGCAAAGCATGAGTTCATATTTGTGTTTCCAGCCATTCTCTCGACTCTCAGGCCTCACCGCCTGGATTGCAGATGTTCCTGCTGTGTCCACATCAGGGATGATGGAAAGAAGCAACAAATGACCTACAGAAACTAGCCAGCTGAATTATGGAAAATATGCAAACACACATTGTCTTCTGCTCTTCTCCCAAGTACAAGAGAGTTCCTTTTAAGCTGTAATGCCTCCCAGAATTTAAGGACTGGTGTGCTGTGGCTGACCCCTGTCTCCATGTGTTAGAGGGGGTGGTTTCCAGTGATCTGTTTGGTGTCTCCAGGTGGTAACCTAAAGGTGAAAGGCTTTGGGCTCCTCCCCAGCTGTTATTCTCTCTGGTCTTTCTGTCAGAGATGCTTCTGTGGGGAAGAGTGGGGACAACAGGTGACATTTTACTCATAGGTGGGTAGTTCCCCTGAAGTGTGAAAACAGAAGAACACCTGAAGACTGTGTTTGTGTTTGGCACCCTGGAACAGCCTGGTCCTACACCCCAACTATTTTTCCTGTGTTCGCTGTCAAGCCCTGAGTGTGATATTTTGGCTGCATTTACCAAATATCGTGGTCAAAAAGCTGCATGGATTGTTGTGTGGGGAGGCTGCACGTCATCCTGTGGCTTTGGGCTGCGATACCCATCGAGCACTTACTTCTGTGATATCACTTAAACCCGTGCACCAGAGAACATGAACATTCTATGGGCTGTCCTGTGCGTGTGTCAGTGTTGTTGCACCTGTTGCTATTGTCTAAGCCAGAAGGAGGTGATGGCAAAAGCAGATGGAAGTCTTGGCCATCCACAGGGAGATGTGGCAGCAGCCAGCTGCGAGATTCCCTCAAGCTTGGATGAGAAGCTCTAGCTGGATGTCTGACTGCCTTGTTTTCACACAGGCTTTTTTTTTTTTTCGTTGCTGTCCCTTTGTAATCCTGTTTTATAAAAGAAATCAAAGAGCTGATTACAGTTCTCTGTTGGGAGAAAGGAAGGGGAAGAGGAGACCGTTGCCCAGATCTTCTTTAGAGGTTATCTCAGATGGTTTTCAGATGATGGTAGAAGGGGAATGTGCCAAGAAGTTGAATCATACAGTGTCATACCAGAGCCTTGAGTCTTCCAGAATACTTTTGTGTCGCACATAATACCCACATCTTGGATGCTGAGCTCTGAAATGTTTCCTCGGTGTTCCTGTGGTGCTTTGATGAGAAAAAGTCTTTATGAATTACAGGGATTGGTTAGATGTCTTTTAGACAAAAAAATTCCGAGTGGTCTTTGTTAACCACTGAATGATAGGTTTTTGTGGCATAAAATAGCAGTTCACTTAGACTGCACATTTTTGTTCTGAAATCGGCAGGAGGAGGAAATGCTGATATGGGTGTATACTTGGGAGGAAGATTTATCAAAGAAGCATACATTCACACACCCTCTCTTTTTTAAAGTTATGGTCAGTAAATGATAGGCTTCCTTCCCTTGTTTTTGTCTGCCAAATAGATTTCTAACGAAATTATTTATATGCGCTGCCATTTAAAAAATACAAAGCATCACCAGGTCAGTGCAAGGGCTCAGCATCCAGTTTAAAGTCGGAGATTAGAAAACTTCAGGCACAACCTCCAGCCTTTCCTGAGAGCATAATTTCTCTCTGGAAAGGGAAGATGCATAAAGTGAATTTCACGCTTTATTGTGGATAGTTTGCGTATCAGTTTCTTCCTGCTTATTTTAATGTGCATTGATTGCAGTGGATGCTCCTTGCTGTTGGCTGGCTTAGCTCTGTAACTTTGACCATTTTTATGGCTTTTTGGCTGCTTCTACTTGAATGAGGCTCATGGTGACGATGGCAGTAGAATTGGTTTTCATTCTCTACTCCCTTGCGGCATGAACAGTTCTCCTGCCTTCTCCATCATCAAAGCACCTCATGAGTTATGAGTTATTAGTCAGAATTGTGAGTTAGAGATGCTTCTTAAAAAAATACAAGTAAACACGGAAAAAATGCATGTTATCCAACCTGCAGCCTAAAATCCTAGGTACCGAGGGAAATATTTTCCCCACACCAAGCAAAAATATATATATAGAAATACTAGATTTATGCTATTTATATTGTTGAACTTGCCAAGACAGTCAGGATGTAAGTTTTCAAGCAAATGAACGTTTGTATGTATGCTTGCAAGCCTTTCTGTATTGGGGACATGCTTCCTGTTTCCTTCTCAATGTTTCTCCTAAATTTAGTTTCTTTATGACAGTTGGCACAATTGGGTACTTCTAGATAAAATATGAGTAAAGGGGAAAAAATGTTACTGATCTTAGTCTTCCTGTGAGTCTGAGTGATGCTGGTGGTCATTAGTTAGTACCAGTTGTTTTCATTGGTGGTGTTCAAAGCCAAGGACATGCTTAACCATCAATGACCAAACCGTCTCCTCAAAGGCTTGGTTTTTACCTGGGTTGAGTGAGCTGTAATTCGGGAGAAAAATTCCTCTTCTTACACTTTGTTACCAACCTTTATATTTTAATGGACAGCCACAGTTAGTTTTATGCTTTGTCTAAAGTTGCATACTCATTCTTCCCTCCCCACTGCCCCTGAGATGCAGTGGCCCCGCAGGGACGATGTCCTTGGCAAGGGCAGAAAGTTGTGCTGCCTGTGACTGCCATGTTAGGAATGTGCCACTCTGGCAGGGCAGGATGAAGGGTTCGTGGGTGCTGGTCCTTTATACACCCTTCAACTGGATCTGCATTCCCCTGAGAGGCGATACCTCAAGCCTGTGCAGCAGGGCCCCGATGACTTTGGGATCCCAAGGGGCTTCGACTCCCACCTGGATCTGTCATCTCAGAGATCATGGTCTTTAAAACCCTTCGCGTTTGCTTACTTCGGTACTCTGTTTTAAAATCTCCCCCTTTTAAAAAAGAAAAGTGCAGAAAAAACCGGTGAAGTGGACTGAAACGATGGGCAGAAGCCCCAGGGATCTTTAGGTCGCATCCAGCTGTGCTTTGCTATGCTGCAGCAGGAGCAGCAGAGGGAGCACAAGCTAACACATCATTCCCTTTCCAAGAGCTGTGCTGTCATCACTGATGGCATTTTGCTCGATGGATGAAGATCAAGAACGAAAATAACCCCAGCCTAGCGAGTTTGCCATAGGGTAGGAGGATAATATCCCCTATATTAAATGCGGAGGGATAGCAAATGGAAATGTATCCTATTACGGCTTCTGTTTTAGATTTTATGCTCTCTGTGAAGCTCCAGGTTGCATGATGTCAGTGCAGTTTCATGCCAGGCTGCAGCTGAGGGAAGATTGATGCTGTGTGGTTTTGGAGGGCTGTGGTGCCGTCCTGCCTCGTAGTGTTCTCCTGATAGACCTGAAGCAGCAGATTAATAATTTTAGGTATTGAAAAGGAAAACAACTGGCTGAGTTGTCTTTGGTGGGTGAGATCAGAGCCATGAGCTGGTCAGGTTCTTTCAGCACACTGAAGCCTGGCCTGGCCTTCAGGCGGGATTTAAAGCACAGCTCCATTTTCACTGAGTTTACAGCCATGCACAAAAATTGAATATCTTTTCCTTGAAGTCTGTTGTGTCCTTTCAAACCTGGGCAGTGTGGGTGCTCTGTCCATGCAGTCCTTGCCATCCTGCCAGGGCTTTCAGAGTGGATGGATTGTCATCAGCAATGTCACCAACTCTTATTTGTCACTGTTGTCTTAACCCTTAGGCGTGCAATTTTGTCAGTTGTTTTCTCCATAATCAAACCTTTGGACAGCATTGGATTTCTTTCTGCCAGTTCCCAAAGCAAAGTCCCAAATAAGGTCAAAGAGGAGAGATATGTTATTTTTTTCCCCCTCTGGGAGTTTTAATAAACCAAATTCAAGCTTTAGTTTTTTTCTTTAGATTAGAAATTGCCAATAGCAAATCTTTGCTTTGTTGAATTATTCAGCAGAAGTAAAGGTTACTGAAACAGATAGATGGCTGGGGACCCAGAGTGATAACTTAAAAGTGATAACTTAAGTGATAACTTTAAAAAGCCCTGGCAGCGCTGGGGGCAGGAGCCGTTTTTGGTCTCAGAGAAGAGAATTGTCTTTGTGCAGATAAAATAAAAGCAGTGGTGTGCTTGGACGAATTCACCCTTTGCACCTTGCTGTTTTATTCAGCAGTCTGCTTTGTTTCTGGGGCCACTGCTGAGTGTACACTGCAGATAGGCACGGGCTGCTAAGAGCGCGCAGGTTATCTGAGCAGGTCAGGCAGCAAGGGCATTGTTTTCCAGGAACACTTGTCCAACATGCAGTTGCACAATGCTCAGAAGTTGGATGCACAGATGGTGGCCTTTATAGTATTCATTACCTGTGGAATTAATTACCAGCTCCATAGATTTTCAATGTGGTAACTTCCTTGAGAGCTACTTTGAAGTTTATGCTGGAAGTAGCTGTTTATTCTCCTAAGTATTGATTTTCGGCTTTCAGGGAAGCTTGCCTGCTGTATCTCCTTCATAGCTCTCCCATGAATCTCCACAAGGATCAAGTGGGCTCTGAGCCTGTAAGGTGCTCTTCCTGAATTTGTGTAGCGTTTTCTGTGGTCTACTGCTGTCCAGAAACCCATCTCCCATGGCCATAAGGAGGGGATTAGTCAGTGAATAGCATCAGGCTGACAAGCCAAAGAGACCACCATGATGTCCAGCCTGATCCCGGACTTTCACAGGCTACAGGGCTCCTCTGCTTATTAAAATGTGTCCCTGGGATATGTAGTCTTTTTTAAAAAACTATTTACCTCCAAAACAAGTAGGAAAACTTTGCCTGGTTTTATTCATGTCAGTTGTTTTCCTATGGGCAGTCTCATAATAGGTTAGAACAAGGCGAGATCCAGTTATAGACTCGTTTGTGTGAGGAGTCTACTTATAAAAACATTGAAAGTCTAGTGCAAGACCTCTGGCAGTGAATATCTACTACAGACATGGTGACCTTTGTGGTCTGTGTTTTTACATGACTCCCTTTCATTTACCGGAAGCAGGAAAGTAAAGATCAGAAGCCACAAATTGACATCACCATGGCCTTTACTGTTGCTGACCATTGGTAGAAAGGTGACTTTATCCAGTGTTGGTACTTTACCCATAATACTCTTAAACACAGTAGTTTTAAGGAAAACCTCCAGATGCTGATATTGGAGAGGTAGATTTTATTTTTCTCCTTTATAATGATGTTGGCTTTATGAATATAATTTGTCATGACTTGGTTTAGCTTTGGCCAGCTGTTTTTTATTGAAGGGCTGATCTTGTTTCACCATCAGGAGAGCTCAGAAGTGAGAGAAGTAGCACCCAACGAGCAAAATTCTAGCATCATCTATAAACTTCAGCCCTGGCTGGTTTTGCTTCTAGCCTTTCCTGTTTGTTTAATGTGGAAGCTGGAGATTAATCTGTAGCATTTTTGTGTGAGTGAGCTGTGAAGGTAGTTCTCTTCATATGTGCTTCTGTGTTGCCAATATCCTGTGTGGGGAGAGAAAAACTGACATTTGCAACAGAAAACCACTGTAATTGTGACTTAAGTTATTTTTTGAGGTAGACAGCACAAAAAGCATTATATGAGCGTACCCACCTGTGCAAATGTGAAAAAAACTCTGAGCTTTGGGACTGGATTTACACAGACGTTTTTGCAATTGAAAGACCTCTCTGTAAATAAGGAGGCAACGACAACTGGGCTTGTCTCTTCTCATTTCTTTTCATTTTCCTTTTTCTGCCCAGGGGAGCAGGGCTTGGGCTCTGGGGCTCTGATCACGGGCAGTGTTTGGCAGTGTCCCTCCTGGTGCTGCTTACCGCTGTTAAGTGCTGGTGGGTTGGCCTCTCTGTCCAGGCCCTGGATGCAGGGGACCTATCGCAAGAAACAGCAAAGAACTGAACAGTTGTGCACCTGGCAGATCCATTTGTTCATTTCCTTAGATCCAGGGAGGGTTTACTTTACCCTAATCTAGTGTTCGGTTAGTAAATTCTGCTGAGGCATTGATCCTGTTTCCAAAATCATTCTCCCGGGTCTTGAGGGAAATCAAGAAGAGAGTAGGACTACTTGATCTATCAGAACAGTACTTGAAACAGCACATACCGTGTCATTTTAAAGAAAAAAGAGTGATATAAGAAGCTAGAAACCCGTTTTGTCTCCAGAAGAGCTGGAAGGAGGTGGTTCTCTGCACAATTCATGGAGCTGCACAGTAGAGCTCCCTGCCAAAAACTATTGTGTGTACTGGAAGTCAAGATGGGTTCAAGGAAACTTTGGACAATGTATAGAAACCACATTCTGCTCAAGAAATCCTTGAACTGAGAATGGCTGGGAGCTGGGAAGTGTGGAGGGATTTATTCTTATACGTGTCCCAGTGCTTTTTTTATTTCCATGGTTTTACACTTGCCTTTTCACTCCGAATTATAGAAGCACAAAATCATTTCAGTTGAAAGAGACCCCCAAGATCACAGAGTCCAACCATTAACCCAGCACTGCCACGTCCTAACAAACCCAAAACCCCTGCAATGATATCTTTTACTTAAAATTTTTTTTCTATGCATGCTTTTCATAAATTCTTTTGCAAAATGGTAACCGTATGGAATTGAAGTTGGGCTCTTCTTACTGCACTAGTGAAGGCCTGAGCAGGTGAACCTTTGGTCTAACTAAGTATGAGCATTCTCATGCTTCTGCATAGCAGTAAAAGCAATGTAAGAGTGGCTTCTGCAGTTCCATCTCTTTATTGGACGGCAAAACAAATGTTATTTTGGGCTTGGAGCATCAAGGGAGGGATTGCTTAGTCAGTTGGACAACTTTCTAATGGCAAAGCTACTGATGCTTTGTAAAGACGTGTCCAGGGAGTTTGTAAAACAGTTCTTAGCATATATATTTCTCAGAGTGCTTACAGAAGTGCCTGTCTGGGATACCACAGGTACAGTTGATCCTCTCTTTGGGCATGGGGATGAACTGGCTAGCCGATTTCCAGATTTTTCCAGTCTCAGGTCTTTTGTGTTTGTAATGCAGGACAGAAGGCCTTGGCATTGCTTTGAGGACTACTAATCCTAGCAGGGTTGAATAACTCAGGCATACTCAAATTTTAGGCCAAGCCATGGTATAGTACAATTAATAAATTGCAATTCAAGCTGCGGTGCCCTAAAATAGGAACAAAAGTGTTCTAAGCTGGAAAATCAATTAAGGTGTTTACAAATGAATTGCTATCAGTTGCAGGAGGTTTTTTTGTAGTGGGTTACCTTTCTCCCTGTTAATAACTGTGAGCCCTATAAACCTTCTAGGTATGTTTAAAACAAATGAAGACAAGATGGTTTTTTTTTTCCCCTCTTTTCCAGCAGATTGAAAAAGAAGGAATGGCTTGCTTCCAACCACTTGTGCTTCTCTAGCAAATACTTACCTGGGATATTCTGGTGGTCTGTGGAGGCACATGCAGCCCAGGGCATTGCATTGCTCTGGCAAGAACAAGGGCTGCCAGAAAAAATACTGAGCTGAGGTTTCAAGTTCATTCCTTATCCACTGCTGCTTTCTTGATGTGCATCCCTTTTTCAGTCAAGAGGATGTGTTTCACAGTCTCAGGAAGGGCAGTGTTTTTCCGACCCCTGGGTTCATTTCTGAATCTTTTTTTTTTTGGCCATAATTTTTGTTAATAATGAAAGCTTCACAAAAATATTTCTTTTTACTTGAGTTTACGGTTCTTCAGCTGCTGCGTCTGTGCATGGGTACAAGAGGTTGACTTTTACAGCATTGTGGGAGGCACAACAGAAATTAATCATTTCAAAAACCTGGGCAGAAGCTGGTTAGCTGGCTGCCCTTCTCAGGGCATCTTCTTCAGTGTAAAACACACCAAGGGTTGTGAAAATATTCTTGTGCCACTGTAACACTAGGGAGGAGGATACATCACTCCAAGAAGTCAAAGTGTGGCTAAATAAATAACTAATGCACATTGAGAAGCCGTTGTCATTAAGTGAAGGCTGAGTGAGCCATGGGTTTTATTTAGGTAGCGTGAAGTTTCTTATGAAATCTGTGAAGTCTGAGGTGTAGGGGAGCTTTCATCTTTTGCTGTCTTTTTGGTATAAGAATATTAGATCAATGTGTAGATCATAGTGTCAATATTGCTTTTAAAGCATGTATTTTGAAAATACCTTCAGGTGTGTATGTATTAGAGAAAGACGGCAAATAGATTCAAACCCCACAAAGGAAAAAGCCCAACCAAACCTGAGACGTTACTATTATTAATATCAGGTTACTCTTTTTAAAATTTAAGAATTCATTCTTTTTAGATTGTATTTTGATGTGTTTCTTTGATTAGAAGTTGAAGAAGCCATCTTCCATCATGTACTCCGTCACCTAAATAAGGTTAATAATTTCAGTCTTAGGTAATGATTTGTATTTTTGTGAATGTTTTGTCACATGATGTAACTGAAGCTTCAAATCCTAATGTCCTCTACAGGTGGCATGCCAAAATAGATGATTAATGTTCTCTGAACTTTACAGATGATAATATGTCTACCAGAGACAGATTTCATCAAGAGAGTGAAAGGGGTAATTAGAATGAAGGACAGCCTTGCAGAAAGGGGAGACATTTGTTATTAAGAGCCCTATAAAAATATTTCCTTCTGTAAACACAGCTGCTGTATGAAATGTTATTTTAAAATATATTGTGAGTGTCATATAAACGTCTAATTGACAGCTGAGATATTGCAGAATATAATCTGTGCATGTGGGTCAGGAGAAGAAAACGACCAGCCTTTTTTGACACAGTAGTCACAAATCCAGACTTTCCGTGTGCTTACAGCTTTAGATAGTATTTAGCTTTTCTTACGGGACTTAAGTTGTCCAGGATGTGCCTCCTGCCTGTTTGGGCTTGATGAAGAGTGTGGTTAAACCCTCTGATAGCTGCTTGTGGAGGACAGCAGAGCAGTGTTTCCCTGCTTTTTCCCTTCCAAGCCTGGCACAGCCGCCTTCAGTTGGTCATGTGTAGATGGCAGCATTTACCTACCGTGCTTTCCTCTTCAAAGCCTTCAGGTGATGGGGATGATCGGTTCTCAGTGCTGCAAAAAGCAGTCTTTCGGAAAAGAAAGTTGGCTATTTGGGCTAAAAAAAGGCTGTGCTGGGTGTTGGTGGGTCCTGATGAGAAGCACTGCTCTTGGACCCTGCCTCTGGACCATCAGACTGGAAATGGTGATTTTCC
>VYZR01091541.1:163050-175299 GCA_013400675.1 Oxylabes madagascariensis
ACTTCTGGGTCCTGTATTAAAGTTGCTGTTGATACAAATAGGAATCTAGGATTTGTTAGATGGAAAGTTGTGGAAATTTTTGTTGCATAGTGCAGTACTTTGAATGTTGTGAGGTGGTTTGTTTGTATCTGCCTTTGCATTCTAGATTTGCACTGACTGACGAGTTTGAGGTCAGGGAAGAGTATTCCTTATTTTGGATAGATTTGGAGAAGGGGGTGGCAATTAACACTTTCTATGTAGCCTGGGCATGTGTACTTTCTACAGTTCTACAGGCACTGGCATGTAATGGTTCCTTGCTTCCAAGGCTTGGATAAATCCCTTCAGCTCCCTTGTTTTCCATCCTGTGGTATGTTTGAGGCTTCGAGGCCTTTGGTTTCCTGGATATTTATCCTTGTTCTTGCTGCTGTTCTGGTGGGCGGTTTGCCACCAGTGTGAGCTGGGAGAGCAGCACGTGATCTGTAGGTCCTTGTGAATGTGACTGCCGTGATGCAAATAGCTGGGGACACCACCATGACCACCTTGTCTTGCCTTCCTTAAGTCCAGGGCAGAATTACACTTTCTTTTTAATTGGCAGCATATGATAGTAATGAAACCATGTATTTCCTGAAGTGACACACATTGATATCTTCATTCAAATGTGAAGTGGGATTAGAGAGATAGAAGCAGTTGGTTGGGAAAAGGTTTAGTTGAGATCTTTGATTAAAGCTTTGTGGAATTTTTTTTTCTTTTTCTTCTCCAATAAAGATGTGATAAGATACGCGGCAGTCTTCCAGGGCCCTGTGGCAATGGAAGACTTGATGGTTGTGGTTCTCCTGTGGGCTTCTGCTTCATGTTGGAATTTATGGAATGATTTCAAAGTGAAATTAATTTGTGAGCTCCTGGACATTCAGTTTACATCTCTCGTTCAGGATGTATGAGATCCTCTCTTAAATGAAATGTAACAGACTCTTGTTTGGGGAAAATGGGATGTTTTTTCTCAAATATTTCTCACAGATGTCTTAGACCATGCTGGATGGGCCCTGAGCAACCTGGTCTGTCCCTGGCAGGGGGGGTGGAACTACATCATCTTTTAGGTCTCTTCCAGCCCACACCATTCTGTGATTCTGTGATTACTTCAGGGTAATAACTGCAAAATGAGTGCATCCAAGGATCTTACTCCCTAGGTCTGCAGTTCTGTTTGTAAGCTGAAGTAGTAAATTCTAGCAGAAGTAAAAAGGTAGCTTTAGACACAGATGTTAATTAGACTTAACTAATGGTGAATTATGAAGCAATACGTGTTATCTAAACCCCGTGGATAAGTAATAAATCATGGTGTAAACTCTCTTTAAAAACGATATGTTCTTTTTTAAAAAATTCTCATCATTATTTGAGAATTTCTTATTTTTCCACCATCTAAAGCATGTCTTCAGTATAAAATACAGTTTCTTTGCTTACCTGTGAACTGATTTTTCAGAATAAAATTACCTCTTTTGTTCTTCTTTTTTTCACTTCGCCGGAATCTGACTTTATAATTTACTTATTTGTCCCCCAATCCTTAGCCATGTGTATTCTTGTATCCTCACTATTTTACATTATTCAAGCTGTAGGCGATGCACAGCTCCTATCCCAAACCTCCCAGAAGTTGTCACATATTTTTCATATGATTTGTACAAAGGGTAATTTCTCATCATGAACATTTGTTCTGGTGGTGAACTGTCACCTGCAGCTGAAACATTCGATGTGAATGACATGTATGGTAGGAATAAATTAATTGTAGAGTTGTGCAGCTGCTTTACCTTGAAACCCTGTCTGGGTACATGCTGCCCTTTGGGGAGGAAAGCAGGAAGAGTCTGCTGTGCCAATTCATGGGCAAGGAGGGCTGGCAAAATCCTTCATCTGTCATTTCTACCATGTCCCTCCCATTTCTGTGATTAGTTGTCACCCAGTCTCCTTGAAAACCAACACAGGCTGATTTCTTCTCCGAAAGTTTGTGTCTGGTGCAGTGGTTGTCAATCACTGCTCGTGATGCTCTGCTCAGCACTCCTTGTGCTTCTGCTGCCAGGGATATAAATTTAACGATAAAACCTTCTGGCTTGATCTGTCTCAGGCTGTGAATTGCTTTGTGTACCATTTTTGAATGGTCAAAAGGATTAAATAGGGGATAAAAAAATAATGGCCTTCTATAAAAAAACCCTTATTTGTCTCCACTTCCAATCCATATAACAATTACATTAATATTACACTAATATTAATATAGTATTTCCTCTGTGTTTGGGATCATCCTGGTGATCAAGTCAGAACACCTTGGCAGTTGGTTGTCCCTATGAAAACAGAACAGAGAAGAAAACGTTATGACAGGGGACTAGAAACAGTAGAAATTGTAGACTTTGGATCACCAGAAATGTCTGTGTTGGTTATATCCAGAGCAGCCCAATCCATATATTTTCAACTGAGTGCACGGAGAATCCATGGATAAGGATAAGAATCCTTGTGGATAAGGGCATAGCAGATACTGTAGAGTAAATTACATTTTGTCTGTCAATCTGGGTACTTTCTTTAAGTCATCCATACCTTTGCCTTTGACCTTTCTCTGTTCCTTGGTTCTTTCCGCTACTTGTTTTCTCGTTGGTGTGTCTTCAGAGTTTGGTGACTGTTCAATATTTTGGGTCCAAAACCATACCTTTTTTTCCATGATAAATATAAAACAGCTTTCTGTGTCTTCTTTTTCTATTTTGGAATATTACATTCCAGACCCAGCAACGAGAGAAAACATAGCTCTGCATTTTTTTGAATTAGCATCAGCAGGGCAGCAATCTGGTTATGAAAAACTAGGGATAAAGATCACAAAACAACCTTTCAGGAACTGTCATTCTTACTTGAAAAGGCATGCAAATATGGCATGTGAAAAGATCGTTTGTTGAGTTTTGGATAGGCAAGGAGAGTAGATGCTAGTGGGTGCTCCTAAAGCAACGTTTGTGTTTGCAATTAGAGGAGAGTTTTGAGAGAGAGAGAAAAGCAGATTATTTGTTATAAAATATATTAAGTGCAAGGGTGTTTTCTTCCCCTCTCGGAACGGAGGGTTGCCAATATATAAACATTTCAGAGAGAATTTTACACCACCTCATCTTTATGTCAGGCAGCATTTAATGGTTGAACGATCGCCTGCCCCGGCACTTGGCAGTTATTCTCCAGGGGCTGACTTTGAAGATTACAGTGACAGTCTATCAGTGGATCTTTTCCAATATAAACTAGACTAGGACCATTTAAAATCAGTTGCTATCAACAAGTCAAATTAACTTTATTTGTGTTAGAGGTTTTCCTAGGAGTGTTTTATAATGTGGAATTTTAATATCCGGACGGGCTTTTCCTATTGTTGGTGTGATTTGGGAATGTGCTAATTCATGTGATTAAGACCAATTTACCTGATTTCTGTCAGCATTATGTTTTTAGTAACATTCAAGTCCAATCAGTGTCCAGTGCTCACTCAAATCTTTTTCCTATTCCTGCTTTTTACAGGTAGAAATAACACTTCAGGATATCAATGACAACCCACCAGTATTCCCCACAGACATGCTTGATCTGACTGTAGAGGAGAACATAGGAGATGGATCTAAAATACTGCAGCTGACAGCCATGGATGCTGATGAGGTAGGAGCATGATTTCAGTTTTGAACGTTGGTACTAAAAGTGCCATTCTGGACATGTTTTTACCTGTTTTCTTCATCCCTTTGTGTGAGCTTGGCCTTAGGAGTCATGGCAGTCATTCACAAAGTTCTGTCTAGTATTGTGGAGGTCTAAACTAACTTTGAAACCAAGATGTTGTAGTTGAGCCCAGTTCCAACGTGTGCAATTAAATTAATCTGAGACAAGCCTTGGAGAACAAGAAAAATTCTGATAACACCTGCTTTCCCTTTGACTAGACCTAACAAGATCTGTATTATCCCTTCCAAAAGAAGGTTCCATTTTACCAAAAAGAGGGGAAAAGAAATAATGATAAAATGGGTGCTCTGTACATGAATCTGTTTGCTAAATAATTTTACCCTCTTAGATTCATTACTGTGAGAATGCTGCAACTAAGATGCTACGAAAAAAGCACTCTGCTATAGGTGCATTCATTTATTTTAGAAACTTAAGTCATGAAAACGTTAATCATGTTATTTTTGTTTACTTAAACTGTTGCTTTCCATGAGGAAAATGACTAAGAAGTCAATATAATCATACAAAAAGTTTGTGTTGTCATTAAAATACAGAGTTACACTTGACAATAACAAGCAGTTTTTGCTTTCAAATAATAGGGCAATTCAAATTCCTCAAGAGAATTTTATTCCTGGCCTTTTTTATCTTTGTTTGGTTAGTCATCCTGTGATTGTTAATTGGTATACTTAATCATACTACTTCAGGGGGAACCACTGGAACACTCCTGGGAATGGTACGAATGTGATTGTAAATATTTTGGTTTTCCCTTTATTTTCCAGTAGTGCCCTGATACACAGACCAAACCCAGGATTTTGGAAAGGCGCACTTCTGTAACAAAAATTCTAGCGCTTGTCTTTCTTTTAGGAAGCAGTAAATACTGAACTTCCACTCTGGGGTGTTTTATGGCAAATATATCTGTGATTATAGCAATATCTTATGTTCCAGCCTCTTTTTCACCATTCCTGAACTGCACTTAATGTATTACTCATTCTGAAGCACTCCATCCAGTGGGAAGCGATTTATTATCTTAGAGAGAAATCAGTCAGTGTTTTTATCAAAAGGAATGATTTCAATTTCCCCACCAGAACATTTGTAACTCAAACTCTTTGCAAAGAGCCCAAGTTTTCCTAGCAATGCGCAGCTTAGGGCCTTTTTATCCCCCCCTGGCCCCCACTTTTTGAAGCTGAGGGCACAGTATAAACCAATATCAAACATGGCTGTGGTCTTAGCTGCACTCTGTTAGAAGGACTCTGGCTGGTCAAACACGGGGTGAAGAATGTGGTCACTTCTGCAATTCTCCCGAGATGTGATGGCTGAGCCACACAATTGGAGGAAAGCATGTGACATTCCCTAGGCACACCTGAGCACACAGATGAAGCACTGCATGCAGCTCTGCAGGGCTGGGCACCTGCAGAAGCCTGTTTTCTTTCTAAATGTTCTTTTATCAGTTAGCTCAGTCTGGCTCTTTGAAACAACACCCCAGAGACAAAGTTTGGCACGGAGCACTCTGATAAGGTCAGGTAACTAATGCTTGTCTCTCACAAATACAAGCAGGTGTTTATCTCTAATAATTTGCTTTTTTAGGCAAAAGTATTTGAAACAGCCATAGAATTTCTTTCTGCCAGATCTCTTTGATCTGCTGATCTTTGCAGAAGTGCCACTGATGTGTCAGCAGCAGGTTTCGGCTGTGAAACCCGAGCTCTGGCCTGGCACCAGAGGAGGGCACAGTAAATATCTGCTTGCATTTCTAGGCACCATCACTACGCAGTGTTTAGGCACTGTATCTGATGTTAGAGGCTACCAAGCCTTCAGTATCCTCAAGCCTGTCTTGGAAAAAGAAGTACATGACATTTTTCTATGTAACATTACTTTCCCTTAATTTTCCTTTCAACCAAAATGCTCAAAGTCCACATGAAAGCTTTTTTTTCCCCCCCTCAAGAATAAATGAATTTTTTTGACCCAAAAGCAAATGCTTTTGACTTGCGGCACAACCCAGGAGATCAGAACTGTGATTTTAATGATGTGTGATTTGTCACTTCGGGGTTTTTTATTTACATGGGTAAATATATTTAAATGCAGAAACTGACCTTTGAGGGACTGCTGCAAGCACAGCCTCCACAAGTTTCTCCTGACCACGAGCTGTGGCCCTTGCCGTGCGTGGTGGCTGGAAACGCTGCCACAGGGCTGCCCCAGGTCCCCCCTGCTTCCATGCCTCCCTCCCTCCCTCCCTCCCTCTCCTGCTCTCTCCATCCTATCTCCAGAGAGCAAGAAAGGCAGAGCTGATCCCACCGGCAGGGATTTAATTTAACCTTCAAAAATGAAACAAGAATAAACATTGATCCTTATTAAGATATCACACTGCTGGGTGATGCTGGTTTGAAACTAAAACAGGTAGCAGAGTTTTTTGGTATTGATTGGATGAAATCCTTTTATGAAGAGTGGAGCACAAAGTATCTGGGTAACCTCGTCATTTCACATCTCATAAATAGAAAGAAAGTGCGTATGTGTCTTTATTGTGGGACTGAAGCAGGGACTGGGCAGGAAGGCTGTTTATTAAAGGAAGCTCTTCTGAAAAATAATCTCCAGGCACAGTTACTGGAACGATCCTTGTCTCACTGCAAGTTATGGTGTGGTTTTCCTGGCAAATAGCGTGATTTGACCACTTCTGTTTTGACTTAGGGAGCCAATGCCTTGGTGACGTACACCATTATCAGCGGTGCAGATGATAGCTTCCACATTGACCCCGAGTCGGGGGAGCTGATAGCCACCAAGCGCCTGGACCGGGAGCGCCGCTCCAAATACTCCCTGCTGGTCCGGGCTGACGATGGCCTGCAGTCCTCGGACATGAGGATAAACATCACTGTCAGCGACGTTAATGACCACATCCCCAAGTTCTCCAAGCCAGTGTACTCCTTTGACGTCCCAGAAGATGCCACTCCAGGTAAACAGGACATGGAAATATGACCACTGGCCTCTCAGGTGGTTGTTTCCTTCGTTTAAAGCTGGTTTCATATGCAAGAGTGTTTTGATGCTTAAAAGGGGGGTTGTAAGCTAGAAAGTATTTAGATCAAAAAAAGTTTTCAAATACTGTGCTCCATTACATGAATATTACTTCCAAGATTTTATACAGATTGCTAGTACAAAAGCCAGTAGCATCTTAGAAGCTTATTCTAAAACATGAATAAGCCAAGGAGTTGCAAATGACGTGGTGATAGCTTTCAAGCTTTTATTTGGGTTTTCATAAGCATGGGAGTCTCAGTTTGGGAGAACTCAGGTTACTACCCCCACGCCTCCAACTTTTGCACTCTGCCCCACAGTCCCTGTCCCAAAATTTGGTGATGTTTTGCATTAAAGGATCACAGTGCAATCAGCTGTACCTCAGGAATCTGATCTGGAAGTAATTGAGATGTCTGTATAGCACAGAGTAGTGCTTTGGTTGCTGATCCCCAGCCATGCTCTTTTCTCTCAGAGCCTTGAGTCTCGGTCTGTTTCAGCAGGAATAACCCTGGAAAAGGCAAGCCTAATTCCCTCCACATTAAAATGAGATTTCTCTTTCTAATCATTTATAGGGTGTACATTAGTGCTTTATACCCAGCTCAGCAGGGATGGATGCTGAAGGAACAAATAGGCTGATTTTGTATTAAAGTACTGCATCTTCTCCTATTCTGCTCTCCAGCAGTGCGGGAGCAGCTGGCAGGCTCACCCAGAGGGGAAGGACCATGAGGGTTCCCCTTCAAGGTTCCATTTTCTATCCCAGAGAGTAATCCCTGTTCCCCTTGCAGTTAAAGAAACGTTTAAGCTTGAGATAATCAAATGGGTGTGAAAGACACCAGCATGTCCAGCTGGATTAAAGGGGGTTACAGCACTCTTTGTTCTGATGATATAAGCAGTTTTCGTTATCACATTGCTTGAAAGTAGTTAACTGTGCTGCATGTAGTTCATCTGGTTCCAGGAAAGGAAATTTAATGACTTATTTTCTTGGAAATGAGCTGATCCTAATTATAATTAATGTTCAAAATACTAAAAAATGACACCTGATTTCCAAACTCTAGTCAGATAGGTCAGTCATGCGAGGGCAGCTATGCAGAAATGAAAACACTGGCACAAATTCACAGGGTGTTGAATTTCAGAAAACAGTGGAGAACAGACCCCTATAAGGTTTCTGGTTTTGTAACCACAGTTACCCTGCAAAGGCACTGTTTCAAAAAGCAGAGCTTGGTTATGTGGTTTCTACGCACATATTGGTTTCTGCATTTGGAAAGAAGTATCTAGAAGGTTCCAGAACTTGTGATTGTCTGCGGCAAAGGGAGGGTCCTTTGAGTCATAGGAAGACAATACCTAACAGGAGAAAGGGTGTTTTTGCCCCTGTTGATATCTAATCTGCATAAAGATAAAAAACATTCCTGGACATTTCTTACGGAGTTTGAATAAAAGCAAGACTATGATGTCCCTTTAAGCTTTGAAAAACCTTTTGCAATAGTTATTCAGACAGTCTTGAGGCTTGAGTTTCTCTGGGAGGGCACCTCTCATCTGTGGATCTGTCTGATGCTGAGCTGGCTCTGGGCAGCCCAGGGCACTACCAGTGCCTGATGGTGCTCTGCTGCTGTGCCACGCAGGTTCCCTGGTGGCAGCCATTCTTGCCACTGATGACGACTCGGGCGTCAACGGGGAGATCACGTACACCATCAGCGAGGACGATGAAGAGGGAATCTTCTTCCTGAATCCCGTCACCGGGGTCTTCAACCTGACCCGGGCCCTAGACTACGAAGCACAGCAGTATTACATCCTCACCGTCTGTGCTGAGGATGGGGGAGGGCAGTCCACGGCCATCAGGGTGTACTTCAACATCCTGGACGTCAACGACAACCCGCCCGTGTTCGGCATGGCCTCCTACAGCACTTCCTTGATGGAGAACCTGCCCCCGGGATCTGCCATCCTCAACTTCAGCGTCACCGATGCCGATGATGGTAGGAGTTCCCTCACGTTGTGTGTCTGTGATCCTAAATCCGTGTTTCGCCCTAGCAACGTATGAGAAGGCTTACTAAAAAAGGGAAATATTCGGGCTACCTGTAAATTGCTGCTCTCATATGCTCAAATTCACGTTTAAATTAGACCTAAGTCTGCCAAGTTTTTTCCTGAAAGATTTTATAAACTCTAAAGAGGGTTGTGGCAATATCAGATGTTATCTGTAGCCATCTTAAATCTACTATAACTTTTAAGTCTATCATGAAGACAGTTGTCATCTACAAAGTGTTGACAGTGGAGGTTAAAAAACGTATTGAAAGAGATCTTAGGAAAATTTCCCATTGAAATAAGCTTTAATATTGAGATTTATTTATTGCATCTAGAGGGTGTCAATGTATTGAGTGTAAAAGGTACAATTTTTATGGTTTGCTTAACCATTTTGCCATACAGTTTGTTCCCAAGCAAGAATAATTATAGAATATGACCATAAAATGCATAAACAACATTTCATCGTGTAGCGCATTTTCTGTTGTGTCCACAGATGTTACCCAGTGTGACTTAATGCAAAACTCTTCTTAACACTCACAGTGACTTTACAGGTGAAGGTTATTTTTGTGACATGTTGAGCAACCTTGTGTCCTCTCAACTTGACAGGGGCTCAGCGGAGCCCGTGGAAGTGTCTCACACTGGAATGTGGTTCAAGGACAAGGCATCTACATGCTTCGAGGAATCCCTGTTTGTGCACATAAATTGACTGAACCTATTGAGATCGCTCAGTAAAGCAGTTTTTCCTCAGGAAATGCTGAGTTGTTGGACTCCAGCATTTTTGTGGGGAGATAAATTTTGCGCTGGTGGATGGAACTTTCTGTGGTAAAAATTGTGTTACTGGTTTTGAGATCAAACTTGGAAGGGAGAAGGGATTCCATAAGATAAGCCGACAAATCAGAAGTCATAACTTTGTGATACTGGCTGTTCTTGCATGAATCTCTCTTTCACCACACTTGTTAAGGCTTTTATTTTCTATAAACTAAACATAAGTTGGAGGAGGAACTTGTGCTTGTATTGTGTATACTCAGAGAAGGGATTGTTCCTCCAGACTTGTAGATAAATGGGTTTGTGTCTATCTCCTATTTTTTATTTTCCTGTCAGGACTACAGCACTTGGTTTCAAACCTTTTTGGAAGTTAATTTCACTTCACCATTTTGAGTCTGTTTTCCTTTTCTCTTGCACCTCATACATTAATTTCCATCTGTGCACAGTGGAAGGGAACTATATCATAGCACTGACATATCAATTCCCATTCATCACACAGTTATCAAGGAGGCAGATGAGTATTTGAGGAGCAATGCAACGAGAAGTCAGATATCTTGCCTTTTATATTTTCTGGCACACTTGCTTTTCTAGCAGGCTGGATTTAAAATTAATAGGGCAGAAATATCATTCCAAGAGCATGCTAGGTTGAGTTCTCCCATAGGACTGTAACTTAAGCAAATGTTATGATCTATTGTTGTTTTCTGTTTCAAGCCCAAACTTGTTATCTTGTGTTGTCTTATATTTATCTAGAGCACAGAAATAGCTAGTGCTAGTATTATACTCTTCTCCATGTGCTCACAGATAATGTACTCAATACAAATATAATTTCGTTGATTATTTATGTTACATGATCCTATAGTTTGAAAGAGCTCTGAAAAGACATTGTTTTATAATGAAGTATGGCTGTCGTTTTAGGATAAACACTGATAAAAGACAGAAACATGGTGATAGTACAACTGCTCCAGTTTTCATTTTCTTGTTCAGCACACACCTTGGGAAAAACAGCAGCTGTTTATCTCAGCTTGGACTGTTTCATATACTGGTCCGTGGCAGATACCAGCTACAGCTCTTGGATACTTAATAATATAGTAATGTAATAATGTATACAAAAGAACTCAGTTACCTTAAACACATTAATTTTGAAATTCAGATTTTATTTTTTTCAACAAGGAATTAACAGGAAAAATCTCAGAGGAAAGCACATGTATGTTTGTCAGTTTGTTAAAATTGTGGTTAGGTATTCCTCTAGGCAAAGCTGGTGTAATTTTCCAGCTAAGCTCTACAGGTATTTATAGAATGGCAGGGGGGAAGTAGTTCTGTTGGGTTTTTTTTTAGTCTTATTAGTAAATAAATAAAAATAGAAACAAAACCCTTAAGAAGAGCGTTATCATGAAATTGGTGACTCCATGTCTGTCCTTTCAGTGTTTTATCAGATGAACCCTCAGATTAAATAAACCTAAGGTTCAGCAAAGAGGATGTCCCTGCATTCTCCCTAAGAAAAGCCCAGCTCCAGACCTTGGAAGGGGGGATGGACGAGGTGCACAATACCAGCTTGGCATGCTTTGTTTAAAAAAGTGAATCATTCATTAAGTGCCCTTCCTGGCTCCAGTGATATTTAGGCAACTCTTCTGTTTCATAGTTTAATTTATATAAGCATTAGCAGCATGGAAACCTATGAGAATACAGGACAAAGAATGAAAGATTCATGGAGCTGAGATAAGGAATAACAAAGTAATTTTTTCTTAGGAATAAACACCATAGAAAACACTGGAGGGGGAGGAAATAGAGTATTTTTTAAAGTAATTTTCTTTTTCAGGATCCAAATCCTACCCATCTCCAAAAATCTTGAATCGCCAGAAAGTTCTTTACTGAAATCAAGACTTTCATCCATATAATTTGTCATTTGAAAATACAACTGAACAAAAAGCACAGTAGCATTAAACTTTCACCGTCCTTCACTTGATCAAAGCAATTGGAGAAGCACTAATGTCTGGCAGATAAATGTATTAATTTCTTTAATTGCATTCAAATATTTTGTCTTTCATGTTTGGTTCTATTCATTTTATAATTTAACTCTTACAGGAGGAAAAAGAGAGAGGGAAAGATATCAAAAAGATATCAATTACAGTAGCCACTGGGGGAAAGACACGTAAGGCTAGATTTCTGAAGTCTGAGAATAATAAACAGCAGAGATTAATAAATCCAATGCAGGGAAAATTTTATTGTCAAAGCAATTCACTCGGAGACAAAAGAGCTTCTGAATAAAAATGACAAAATGCACAGCAATCGGTGAAGTGGGCAGCTTTCTTTGCATGAACAAGCTAGTTTGAGGGGCAAATTAGTAGCTAATGGTTGGTTAATTTACTAATCCTAAACACAGTCTTGAATACACAAAACAAGAACAATTCTTGAAGTTAATTAAAATAGGAGTAAGATAGATGGAGGAGAGAAAACCTTTTTCTCATTTGAATGTTCCCAGTAGTTAGTTGTTTAGAGCGAACTGTAGAATCAACGCAGTAACATGCATTGTTTCCTACAAGGAATATTTAAGGATATTTCACAGCCCTGTCCAGGTTCAGGATGCATTTCCCTTACTGGGATGATAAATCTCTCCCCTGACCATAATTGCTAGTTATGTTTTGATCGTGAGATGAGTGAAGGCTGTTCATCTGATATTTTGGAATACCATGCCGTATATGGGAAGCATACCTTTCCCCAGTATTCACTCTTGGCTTGCTCCAGCTAGGCTTGGGAGTTTCTGCTTGTGGCTTTTTTTAATTGAGTGGAAAAAATCAT
>VYZR01091542.1:27761-50190 GCA_013400675.1 Oxylabes madagascariensis
AATTTTGCATTTTTTAATCTGTTCATTGGTTGTCCATCTCCAAACAAAAGGGAGGCTACTCACCAGTCTGCTGTATCTCTGGGCTGGGTAAGGTTCTCCTGGCGGAAACTGTGCCATGGTAACAAGTTTCTGGACTATCTTAGAGGGGCCCCACATATCTTTCCATACCAGAAATGCAGTGAATGTTTCCAAATCCAGTAAAGTAATGTAGAAAGAGCTCTGTTTTGGAGAAGACTGACATACCTTTGTGTGGTCAGAGGACCTGTGTTTAAGCTGTAAGTCAGACCCCTTCAGCTGCAGACTTAGCCTGTGCATCATCAGGTGTGGTAGATTTGAATCTGGGATTTTAAGTACTGAATCACCTTCTTGAAAAGGTGTCTGTCTTTTCCAGATGGGCTGATAAGTCCAAGAAATCCTGCTCAGCACAGAACTATTTTCAAATGGAAAGAGAATAGTAGAATCATTGAGGCTGGAAAAGACCTTTAAGATCATCAAGTCCCGCTGTTAACCCAGCACCGCCACAATGTTCCTCATTAAACCATGTGCTCATGTGTCATATCCACATGTTTTTTTAACACTTCCAGGGGTGGCGACATCTCTCTTCTTTTGGGCAGTCTGTTTCAGTGTTTTAAAACCCTTTCAGAGCAAAAAAGTTTCCTTACATCTAATCTAAACCTCCCCTGGTGCAACTTGAAGTGATTTTCTCTCATCCTGTTACTTGTTAACTGTAAAAAGAGATTGACCCTCACCTGTCTATAACCTCCTTTCAGGCCATTGTAGAGAGGGATAAAGTCCCTCTGAGCCTCCTTTTCNAACCATGTCCACACCTACAGGTCCTTTAAATACCTCCAGGGATGGTGAATCCACCACTGCCCTGGACAGCCTTTTCCAGAGCTTGACATGAATGATGTCTTGATGAAGAAATTGTGTTTAGGAAAGTGTCTTGGCATGCACACAGTGATGGGCTATATTATGAATGAAAACAAATAGTGGGAAAAAACACCTTCTTTTCAAGTTTTATTGTATCTTGGGTAAGGAGCAATTGCTGACATTTCATTCTCCTGACTTCTTGTTTATGTACTAGCTTCGCACTTTTGCTTTTCTTTCCAGGAGCGGAGACTTGCTACTATCCGGGAACTAGCTCGGCTTCTAAGACCTGGTGGAACAGCACTCATTTATGTCTGGGCAATGGAACAAGAATACAAAAACCAGAAGTCTAAATACCTTAAGGAAAAGAATGGTAGTAAAAACAAGGACAAGGAAATGAATATTGGCACAGCCCAGAGACCACTTACTGACCTAGGGCCTGATAACGGCCAAGACTCAGCACGGTCTGACCAACTCCTTAAAGACTTGAAGGATGAAAGCTGTGGTGCCAAGCCAGTANAGCTCTGGGCAGGAAAGGCAGAGCTGTTTGCTGTGTAAAGTTGTGGATCAGGGAGGCGGGAGTGAATGGCATATGAAGCAGTTAAGCTGAAGAATCAAACTGTTGCCTCAAGTTTGGTCCTGCCTGTTTTGGTGTCCATAAGGGGTGACAGATCTCTTTCAGTTTGGAATTTACACTCTTGGTTGTGGTAATAATGTTTTCCTCAAAGGGAACTGGAAAGTTAATGGGGAGATCACAGACATTTTTCTCTTCCTTGACTCTCAAATACCCACAATTCATGCTGTCCGTCCCAGATTTCTGTAGCTCTTCATTGTAGTATTGTGTGAAAGCTCCTGTGAGGTGTGAGTTCCAGCCCAGCTGGAACAGCCAGACCAGCTCTGCTACACACCTGCATTCCTAAAAGTGCGCATCTCTGTGCCGGTAGCACCAGGACTTGTGTGGGGGCGGTAACCCTGAGATCCCCCAGGGGGAAAAAAGGGAAAAATATTAAAGTGAAGATAATTTTGGTGCAGGTCTTCTGCTGGGTATTTTCAACCCCTAAATGTTGGCAGTGGAGCAAGTTTTATTTAATGCACTTCAGGAGAATGAAGGACTGGAGTAGAGGGGAACTGATGCTGGGCTGGCTGTCTCAGAGCAGCCCTTTTGGCTGGGGCCTACAAGGACTAGTGCAGTCTATTTGATACAACTCTTGGGCTACCAAAGGAGTGTGACACCCAGAATGCATTTTTGGAACTAAAATAACGGGCTGACTTTTGTAGGCTNAAGATTTGCTGGTTCCCTGGCACCTGAAAGGTGGTACTAAAAAGAAAGAGGAAGCTGTTGATACCGTGGTGGTTCCGGGTGGCTCCAAAGAATTGCAAGAACTCAGCCCTGTTTTCCACCGCTATTACCATGTGTTCTGTGAAGGGGAACTGGAAGCAGTGTGCAGATCCCTGGATTGTGTGAGGGTTCAGAAGAGTTACTATGATCAGGGAAACTGGTGTGTGATTCTAGAAAAGTTGTAGCCTGTGTTGCTTCCTTTACTATCAGTAGAGTTTTCTTTGTTTTTTACAGTGAAAGGTATTTTGTGACAGGTAATTTTAATTCAGGCTGCAGCTATTGCCTCTTTTAAAATAACAGAATAAAGATTGTATATTGAGTTAATAACAGTGGCTAGCACTGTGTGCATATNCAGTGAAGAGGATTCAGTGGGAAAATACTGCCCATGCAAATCACTAAGGCCAGTGACAAAAGGCCTGGTTCTCCCTTCTCCTACCCCATTTTATATTGATGTAGCTGCAGTGCTTTCCCTGCAGTCCACAGCTAATTGGAATGGAGCTCTGGGCAGGAAAGGCAGAGCTGTTTGCTGTGTAAAGTTGTGGATCAGGGAGGCGGGAGTGAATGGCATATGAAGCAGTTAAGCTGAAGAATCAAACTGTTGCCTCAAGTTTGGTCCTGCCTGTTTTGGTGTCCATAAGGGGTGACAGATCTCTTTCAGTTTGGAATTTACACTCTTGGTTGTGGTAATAATGTTTTCCTCAAAGGGAACTGGAAAGTTAATGGGGAGATCACAGACATTTTTCTCTTCCTTGACTCTCAAATACCCACAATTCATGCTGTCCGTCCCAGATTTCTGTAGCTCTTCATTGTAGTATTGTGTGAAAGCTCCTGTGAGGTGTGAGTTCCAGCCCAGCTGGAACAGCCAGACCAGCTCTGCTACACACCTGCATTCCTAAAAGTGCGCATCTCTGTGCCGGTAGCACCAGGACTTGTGTGGGGGCGGTAACCCTGAGATCCCCCAGGGGGAAAAAAGGGAAAAATATTAAAGTGAAGATAATTTTGGTGCAGGTCTTCTGCTGGGTATTTTCAACCCCTAAATGTTGGCAGTGGAGCAAGTTTTATTTAATGCACTTCAGGAGAATGAAGGACTGGAGTAGAGGGGAACTGATGCTGGGCTGGCTGTCTCAGAGCAGCCCTTTTGGCTGGGGCCTACAAGGACTAGTGCAGTCTATTTGATACAACTCTTGGGCTACCAAAGGAGTGTGACACCCAGAATGCATTTTTGGAACTAAAATAACGGGCTGACTTTTGTAGGCTGAATGGCTATTGGTGCCTCTGGAAACCAGTGCTGCTCAGCTATGCTGTCATTGCCTGTTACACTGACTGATCACCTGTAGGTGTAGCAAGATCTATGGTATAAGCAGGTTGTGCTGCTGTAAATAATGGCATATAAACCGAGGTGCCCATCCTAAATCGTGAGGACTTCGAGGAGAGCTCAAGGACAGCTTGGCCTACTCCTGCCTGCCTCCCATGTGCAGGTTAAAGGCTGCTGTGCTGGCAGCCTGCTCACAGTCACCATTTCTCCTAGGCTCCCATCTTGTAATGGAGAAAATCTGAGGGGAATGACAGCAGTAAGAGAAGAGCTTGCTGTCACCACAATTCACCTGGCCTGTGCTTTGTTTGCAGTCTGCTTCCAAAGAGCCCTTGGGAAAGGAGGTCTCATTCCTCAGCACCACATGCTGTCCATGTAGCAGCAGCCTTGGCCTAACTGATTTCTTTCATTTGGACAACTAAGGAAGCATGTCTATAGCAATGAGTCCTCTTGGGCATGTTCAGGGACTGATTTGCACACGTTCAATGAATATCACATAGCTGGAAACATGTCTTGCATCAAGGCCTGAGCTGGCTTCAGTACTGGGACACAGAGTTTGGGTGCAGGAACTCACTGCTTTCCCAGCTGGGCTGTGGGACCAGAGCTAGCCTGAAAAGCTCCAGGGTGCAATGCTACATGATGTTGGTGTGTTGCTGTGAGAAAGGGCAGCGACAGCCTCTGCTGGGTGTCTGTGCAGTGACTAACTCACTAAACTGGGCTTTCTGTTATTTCTGATTATGTGGATTGCATTCACGTAGAATAAAGTAGGAGGGCACATCTCTGAAGCTCTGTGTCTGCATGGCCCTGTGTTTGCTGGTGCCTGGACTCCTGCTGAGCACACAGCAGCTGCTGTTGGGTTTGTACATTGCCTGTAGCTGCGTTTTCTTTAAGAATATATGGTGTTCTGGCAAGGAGTAATTAGCTGCTTGAAAGTCTTTCTGAAGTGTTGCCATATCATGACCTTGTGTGACAAATTAGGAATCAGGTCTGCAGTTGTGCTCAATTACTCAATGTACCTTTGTTCTGACTGAGGATAGCTCAGA
Source organism: Oxylabes madagascariensis (assembly GCA_013400675.1). Classification (NCBI taxonomy): domain Eukaryota; kingdom Metazoa; phylum Chordata; class Aves; order Passeriformes; family Timaliidae; genus Oxylabes; species Oxylabes madagascariensis. Next base: position 32,323 of record VYZR01091542.1, read on the forward strand.
GGTGCTGCCTCCAAATTCACCGCTAGCCCTGACTGGACACACGGTTAAGCACTGTTCTAACCTGGGGCTCAAATGCATCAAGTAGACAAAGCCTGAATAATTGAATGTGGACTTTATGTAATACTGATCTATTTTTTGCAGGCTCTGTGGCTCCTGTAGAGCTTTCCTGCTTTCCCTCTGTTTCCCTGGCAGAGGCAGCATTAGGCAGTGTCTGGTGTCATATCTAGCATTTCTTGCCTTCCAGGCTGATTAACATAATTTAGTGACTGCCATATGTATGAATAGGTCAGATTCCCTCTCACCAGGTCTGCAGTGAAGCACCTGGGATGTCTGAGAGAAGAGTCAGATTTTATTGTCAGTCTTTTGGATGCCATCAGTCTTCCTGCAAGGTGTTCCTTTTAGCTGAGTCACAGCAGCTTTTTCAATCCATTTCATGCTGGCTCAGAGCAGAAAGTGTCGCTCTCTCTGTCCTAGGCAGCCCGATGGTGCTGAGTTCCAGTGGGTCCTGGTTCTGGAAGGAGGTTCTGGCATGGGGAACACCAGCTTGGGCAACACTGCTTGGACAGGCACACTGGCTTGAACATGCAATACATAATTCCTTACCAAAGAGGCTTTTCCTGGCATTTCTGAGGGCTGTGAGCCAGAGGACGGTCCCAGCGGCATGCCATCTCTTCAAAGACAGTGGAAAAGTTAAAAGTACTCTGACATCCTCCGAGGCCTGGAAATGTTATGAAATATTTCTTTGGTTAAAGGCAGAAAGTCTCTTCAGATGCTCAAAGAGGAATCAAGTGGTGAAGGAGAAAATGACAAGGGAGGAGGGCAGGTAGATGTTAACAAAATGTATTGCAGAGATTTACAACACAATTACGTGCCACCACAGCTGCCCACTGCAGTATTCACTTGCCCCTTTTTACGTCCTGGAAGAGGTAATGAGATGAAACTCTAAGGTCAACAGTTGGGTTTAAATGTTACAGGTTTCTTCATGCACTGGTTTCCATAGTAATTATGTTCCCTTTTTGGCCTTACTGAAATAACAAATGTGCTTAAATGGTTATTCATTTGCAGTCTAGAAGATAAAGGGAAAGCAAAGCTCCATGTGAGCATGATCTGTGCTGTGAATGCCAGTGCCTCTCCTATGGCAGTCCTCCCTGATGTCCCAGTCATCATCAAAGGGCCTGGGTGCACCCAGGACTAGGGAGGTAGGAATTTCTACTCTGGCCCAAATATGACCATTGGTTTAGCTCTGGGCACATACAGGCAGACATCTGGTGGTGTGACCACATGGGCTGTTTTGGGGGTCACTGTCCTCCTTGTTCCCAGCCTCCCATTCCAGAGACCACCAAGCCAGCCCAGGTCAGGTGCCCTGACCCTGCACCGGGCAGACCTGTACCGTGTGTTGCACTGTCCTGCCCTGACAAAACAGGGGCTTCAGAGCATCCCTGGGCTTAAAGCAAAGGACATGATGAGGTGACTTCTTGTTCCAGGGCAGGCAAAAAATGAAACCTGCAAAACGTGGAGGACTTCTTTTAATTTCATAGAGGTTCTTCAGACTGATGTCCTGGTGCAGCCAAGCCCGTGACAGAAACTCCTCCAGACCTTGGAGAGGCTGGATTTCCCTGGAAGTGCTCAACTTAAGCTTACCAGGGAGAGGTGTAGGACAGCAGATGGCAAGGGACAGCATGCTGATTGCATGGCTTTGCTGAATGAGAGCCACAAAAAGCTGAATGGGGACCACAGCTTCTCTTAACAGAGCTTGAAGGACTGGCCTTGGCACAGTGAGCAAAAGATGAACTCTTCTACTCTCTAGTGCCCACCAAAGTCACTCAATCATGCCCTTCCTCAGCTGGAGGGGGGAGAGAAAATTTAATGAAAGGCTCATGGGTTGGTTGATCTCACTGGGGAGAGATCACTTGCCTATTACTGTTACGGGCCAGAGCAGAAAAAGGAGAAGTAAAACTAAATCTTAAAAACACCTTCCCCCCACCCTTTCCTTCTTCCCAGTCTTAACTTTATTTCTGATCCTCTAATTCCTCCTTGCAGTGACATAGAGGGATGGGGATTATGGTCACTTCATCACATGTTTCTGCAGCTGCTTCCTGTTCTCGTACCAGGATTAGGAATCTTCTTCCTCTCACAGAAGCATTATGAATACGAAACTTCTAATTCATGAAAGTACAAATACAGATGTCAGACATTCTCTGTATAAAGTGAATGTCAATGAGCACGTTTGGGAAACCATGTGCTTGAAATAAATGTCATGCAGCTGTCACTGCATACAGCAAATGTTCTGAGTTTTGCAAACTATTCCCCTGACAGTACTAGGTGGATGAGAAGCCTTCCCAAACACTTAAATTATGAGAGATTTAGAATGATAACATTTTCCATACATTACAAATTTTTCATGTTTACTAGAATCTTAAAAAAAACCCTTTTAGTTTCAGAATTCCAGTTCTGTTACACCTGTAAATATCACAGAAACACTTTCCGCTTGCAAAGTGAAAATGGTAAAGATTTGCCTAGGAATACTAAAGAAGATTAATAGCTACTGTCTCCAGTGTGCTTTGTTTTGTGGATTCTTCTTGCTGCTACAATTAAGGATTTCTTGTCATTATCACTTTCTGTGTGTCACTATGGGTTTCTATAATTTTTTGTGGAGAAAAGAGGGCAAGACATTTCATTCGCTGTTACAAATCTCTTTTAGGTGTGTTAATGTGCTTTATATGAAGGGATTATACTGACAACATCAGCATTTGGACCCTAATTTATTATCCAAATAACTTGTTCTGCCCTAACTAGTATATGTCCTCTTGGGGCAGAATCAGAATTGCATCGCTTTTTCTAAACTTTCTGAAAGACCATGCCTGACATCTCAAGTGGCTGCAAATGAAACATTTTCCTTCTCTCACCTGCCTCCTGAACAGGTATTTGCTGCAGAGATGCTTGTTGAATGCAGACAGCTTGTTCCTGTTCCTGTTGGTGCTCTCATCCACAAATTTCTGGGCCAAGCCACCTCACTGAACTGTAAAAGACGCCTGTGTTGAAGTCTACAGCTCAGGTCAACAGCAAGACCCTGGATTGTTTTTACCTGGCTGACATAATTTTGTGCAGTATTCCTGTCACATTTCTGCTCTGGCAGCAAGCCACCACTGGTGTGCAAATATTGTAAAATTCTCAGGAACTTTGCCAATATTTTCAGCTATTTTAAAGGGATCCTTGTTTGAATTGGATCAGAGACACAGAAAGAGTGCTCTGACATGAAACTCTTCTCTTAAGCAGGCTGTGCCTATGCTTTAACATTACAAAACAGCAACCCCAATGACAGCAGTACTTTTTCCTTTCATTTTACAAAAGCAGTGGCAGGAAATTTCCAATTTACAAGCAAATAAGGTGGAGAGATATGTCAGTGCAATATCAGTAATTTTCTCCCTGCAATGCAGAAATGTTCCGTATTATTACTTTAACATGACGACAAGTTTACTTTTGTTAAGAAACTGATGCCCTTTATCTGAAAGAAACCAAAAAGAAAACCAATCTTCAATAAACTATATAGATGTATTTATTCTTAGCTGTGTCTTTGTCTTCTATTCCTACTTTAATTAAAAGGAAAACTATTGAACCAAAGCACAAGACAGTAGAATAAATGAATATGAAATATATATTTTTATAAATTATTTTGTGCTTCTTCATGTGATGTCTTATTCTGACTCTAGATCAAAAGTGAAACTGTGATTCCAAGGCCTAGAGAGGGTTTAGAAATTACTAAGAGTAAAAGTAGTTCATAGTGTGTTGCTGAGCCATCCTGTCTCTTCAGATAGATCATCTTTGATGCCTTGTGCAGAGCAGAAGATGGAGCAGCATGTTTCTCATCACATTCAACTGCTCAAATACACATCAGTCCTTAATGTTTGGCTCCTCATACACTTGGATGAGTTCAAAGCATAAAATTGCAACCAGGGCTGCTAAAGCACCCGTCTCAGGGAGGCAGAGTCATTTACAGTATGCTGCAGCTCTCCCTGGTAAAAATTCAAGTTACAATCTGGCAATATCTGAAGCTCTGATAGAACAATTACAGTGAATCCCACATTCCTGCTATTAGAAGGTAAATCCTGCCTTCAGTTCCAATTTCAAAGCTCCCCAGCTTTTCACACTGCCTTATTCTTCTAGCTAAAGATGGCAAGGATAAGAAACAGAGAAGAGGTTGTTCATTCTTTTTTTTCCACTTGCCTCTTGCTTAGTTTCCAAAAGTGATTTGCACAGTTCATAGTCTTTACACATTCTCCCGTCCTCTCTAAATCTATTAACACAAATCTACTGGTTTTCCCCCAGCTCTTTCTTCCTTTGCAAATCAATTTTTTTGTGCGCAACATCCCTTTCTGAGGAGTTGTTTGTGTATGCCATCTATCTTTTCACCTTTCTTTATGTACTTATTTCCCCTCTGGTCTCATGGCCTCTGAATTCTCACCCACATTAGATTTCCTAATTTACCATACAGAAATAACTCCTTGACTCATAAGTAATGACATGCTTGAGTCCTTGAAAATCCTAACACTTCATATTTCCCATTCAAATCTTCTCCTCAAGTTATTTATCTTTGGGCCTCTTATAGGCATCTCAGGCTGGGAAATTTTGACATAAAGCCCTTTAGTAAGTAACCCAGCTGGTAACTAGCTTGATGCTGGTTTTGATTTAACATAAGAACCAGTCCCTAGCAGTTTCTTCATGACCCTTTTGTTAAGGGGTTACACCCTTCAAGAGAGCTTGGTTTATTTGAGGAATGCTTCCTATTTTTTTTTAATTGCCATTGTAATAATTTCTGCTGCATGTACTCACTTCACATCTCACTTTCCTCACTCTTCATCCCATATTCTGAGGAAAGTTCAGAGGGTCTTTTATTTAGAATTCATCAATGCCTCTCACCAAGCTACCACAATGAGAGGATATATTTCCTCTGGCCCAGCTGTTGAGTATCAAGAATACACTAAAAAAGAAAAAAAAAAGTTTATTTATCATGCATTCTTCTTGGGTCTCAGGCTTTCTTGGGTCTCAGGCTGTATGTGACAAAGATGTAAATTAGAAGGTGTTCTGGAGTGAAAAACATTTGCACCAATTCCTTTGAATGAAGAAGTGCCGATTATGGAGATGTACCTTATCTGTATGTTTTAAATTAGAGGAATCACTGAGATTAATCTCTTTCTCTCTGTTGATATCTTGCAGATTAAATAAACACAATTGTGCAATCTCTGGTGCTGTTCTCATTCTCTCTCATTTCTGTTACAAATCCTGAAAGACATGGAGGCAGCTTGCAGGCCACAGCTAGATTTGTCACTCTAAAATCCCTGGTAGGAGGTTTGTTAGGATGGCCAGAGTTCTTGCCTCACCTTTGTTCTTTCCAAATAATCCTCTCAGTTGAGTCAATCCACTTGTACAGACTGACATGCCAAGTAGTCTCCTGGGAGAACGGGCAGGAGGAAACATAAGAGTCAAAAATCACTTCTTGCCCATCTTCCCTGTATAAAAAACGCTTGGCTTTACAAGGCATAAAGACTTCATAATAAGGCATTATTTCCTCTGTGACCGATCCCTTTCTGAATCCACCATCTTGGCAGGACACCCCGCAGGGATGTGTTTATATCTTGCCTGTGTCAGCAGCTCCCTAAGCTGCTTCTGAGAGGCAGGGTGAGAGCTTGAAACCGCATCATGGGGAATAATAAATGGAACTTGACTATGGGACATACTATGGTCTCTCCCATTCTGAAACTTGTAGGATGGAAGAGCCCAAAAAGCACACTAAAATCCAGTGTCCTCCCACTTATGGTCTCTTTTCCAGCATGGTGGCATATGCTTGGAGATACGCTTGCTTAGTGTAGCCTGTGTTAGCATCAACAGGGGCCTGGAGGGGCATTTGTGCTTCAAAATGAGGTGAGTGGCAAGACAAGCTGGTAGCGTCGGGCTTGTCAGAGGATTTCCTGTCAAGAACAGTGACAAAGACAGTGACTTGGGATGTCAGGCATACTACTACTCAGTATTTACAGCTATTTCTGGGTCAAGGGCTAAGACAAGAATTGGATATGAAATTGCCCTTCCCTCGAAACACAGTCGTATAACACAAAGAAAAATGAAAAGTAATTTCAGGAATTGTGGGGTGAAAATTGGAGAGGAGTAAATTGTTCAAGTTGCTGCTGAAAGAGACAATTATGAAGTCTCTCTGTGGCAGCCAAATTCTCTGTGCAATTATTGTCGCAGTGCTGTAGTGCCTTGGAGCCCTTTCCATGGAGCAAGACGTCACTGGTCTCAACAATTTTTTCCCACGAGTGTTCACCTTTTCATAAGAAAAAAACCTGCTCCAAACTTCTTTCATTCTCTATATTGCAATGAAAGGAGGAAACTGTCCTGCAGTCCTTCACGTGCACAGTCCAGCTGGGACAGTTACTGCAGCTCCCTTCAGTTTGCTGTGTGCTGCCCATGCGAGCATGCATTGGACTGAGCTACAGCACTGCAGGAGAAAAGGACAAAGCCCCGAGGTCTCAGGAGCAGCCAAAGGCTGTGGTTACTCTGTACAGTGTCTCCAATAGCAGGGTAAGGTATTGCTGCTCTTGCAACAAATGGGCTGATACAACTCTGTGGGACTACGCTACAATGTGGCCTCTGGATCTGGCCTACCTTTAAGAACCAAAAATATGTTTTAATCTCACCTAAAACCAAAACCAACCCATTGCACTGCAATTTTGAAATTCTGTCTAAGAGTATTTTAGTTACTATTGCACTGGTCTAAAGGACAGGAACTGATAAATGAAAGGGCTTTAATCCCCTGCCCCAGCCAGCTGATCTTGAGTCAGTATTTGTGTCTCACTTTCAAAGCAGCTGATCTGAAGCTCCCTGAGACATGCCGCTCTGGACCTCTCCAAGATAAGCAGGCACCAGAAGATGCAGTCATTTCTCCCCAAAGGTGTGTTACAGTCTCAGCACATCAGGGACAGGACTGTTACCCCTGCTGTGAGCCTCCTGTCTGATAGAAGAAATGTTTTCAACTTCTCAAAGGAAAAAAAAAGCCAAACAAACAAAGCATTCTTTCCTTCCCGAGAAATGAACTGAACGGGTTATTTCACATGTGTAACAGCTACCTCGCAAAACATTTATTAGTAGAATATTAGAATCATTTAGGCTGGACAAGACCTCTAACCTCAGATCACCAAGTCCAACCACTAACCCAGAACTGCCAAGATGAATTTCTCAGATGAAGGATCCACTTTATTACAGTTGTGAAACTTGGGTGGGGAAAGGGAAAATGGAAGTTTCTAAACCCCATCCCCCTGGTCTGCTCAACTACGGCCGAAATTATCATCTCTTTTCAAAGAAGCTGAGGAAATTAACAAAGTAACTGTTGCTCAGGGGCAGACAACTTGCAATTTGCTATTGAATATGCAACAATAGGTGAATCATTGTTCGATCCACCACAGCCTCATTTGTTCTCATTGCAAGCTGAGCTCTCCTTTCCAAGCGAGGCTGTCAGGAGCCTCAATGTCACTGGGGCTCTTTTGTTGCTGCCAGGAGCACTCTTCTTGATGGACAGTAGAAAATTGTCTGGTTTTTCACTTCAGGTGCTCACTGCACAATTGAGGCACTCACAGCACAATTCAGGCAAGAGCGACTAATAACCCGGGCATTGCTGCTGCATTGATTTTTGGGTCAGGTGTTCTCTCATTTCATGGCACTGAATTTAGACACATTTGCTTTAATTTTCTCCTGAGTAAACATAATGAAATTTCTATGAAAGAAATATGCTTTTCCCTGTAATTGCATCATTCTTTGTTTGGGTTTTTCTTTTTCTGCTGCAATTTCTCCAAGGACTGACATTTTTATTTCTGAGACAAGGCAATGAAAATTCCTATCTGAGTCTAAGTAATCCCTCAGAACTGAATGTAAAGGACTGCTCGATAGTACCAATGGCAACTGAAAACTAAGTGGTTTTAAAAATTAACAGAATGAGAACTAACTAAAGTTAAATACATTTTGACTGGGGTGTGTCCCGTTTCTGTCCTCTTACCAGCATCTTACTGGATATTACTTTTCTTTAGTATGAGGACTTCATAATGTGTTGTTATAACTGAGGTAAGAAATTCTCTCCAGCATCATGGTAAAAAAAGATTTTGTATTCTCAGGATAAAAGAACCTCTTTTCCCTTAGTGAAACCTCACCTCTTATTTGAAGAAAACTGCACAGGATCACACTGAGTGGAGAGGAGTTTTGTTTGGGTTTTTTTTTGACCTTTTTGAAATAAAAATAAAACATCAAACTGAGAGTTGAAGGCAAGTAGTGAAAGTTGGAAGCATGGATGTTTATAACACAGGTCAGTTGGAGAGTCACCAGTTTCTTTCAGAGAAAGTGTAAAATGTGCAATTAAATAGAAAATAATACTTCACTAGGAAAGGTCACTTCCTCCCTGAAGGAGTTCATCAAAAATCAGTATCTCCAAGGGGTTACTGTTTTATTGGCCTATTTAATTTTGGCACAGAGAATGAGACAACTGAACAGAGGTGCCTAGCTGACCATTAAAACTGGTATACCAAGAAGTAGTTCTCTAGGCTCACTGAAGATTTCTGAGCATGTGAGGAGGTCTCAGATATACTAATATCTTGAAAGAAATAAGGCTAAACTTTTACTTTTACCTGCTTCCTTCGAGAAAATACCTTTCTTGTACAAGGAGAGAAAATGAAACTGAATTACGTCACCATTTCCCTAACTGCTGACTTGAAAATCAAAGGCAGCTCTCAGAAATTACTTTCTAGGCTTTACTGTTCATCAGTTTTTGAGATTCTAGAGTGTATTTGCATCATAGTTTCTATCCTAAAACCAGGAGCATTAGAAAATGGTTTTAAATTAAAATTTACACAACCACCCTATTAATGACATGGAGGGTTACAGGTATGAAGAACAGCACCTAACACTGCAAGAGCTCATCCCGTGCTTTGAATCCTGTTTTTTGTCTGTAACTTTCTGCTGTAGAAAACACATTCCCTGTTCTCACTCCCAAATTGTCCACATCTGTCACTATTCACGCTATGTCACAGTTTCCAGACTTTCTGTTCTCACTTTCAAATACTTCCTAAACTGATTCAGTCACAAGTAGTTGGTTCAGCTCATGGACTATCAATTTTCTGTTTAGATTTAATAGAAATCTGTTAAGCCCATATGCCTGGCTGTGTGCTGAGTGAGTTAGAGAGCACCCACTGGAGATACTCTGCTGGCTGCATGGAACAAGTGGTAGCACTGGGATGGAAAGAAACCAATTTGTTTGTGAGAAGAGCACATCACAATCAGAGAAGAGGCTTTCCTTAATGGGGCAAACATGCTCTTTTCTTGCTTCTCCTCTCTCAAGCAGTGTACTTTGCGGCATATAGCCAAGGACTGAAGGTAGCATTAGTCAATCCTGCTGGAACATCTTCTGTATCCATCTGTTTGCTCTGTAAATGGCTCCCTGAAGAGGGTTCACATGCTGCTTTTCCAAATGGTGCCTATGAAAATCTATCAGCTATCATTCTACACCTAGTGGTGATCTACAACAGGTTTTTCTTGAGATGCTGTTAACTGTCAGCATAAATTGAACAAATATGCAAATTCAATTTACACATTTAATACCACCATGGAGATGATGATTAAATTACTGTTATCACTTTGAAAACATACTGTCCCATGCAAATAGCTAACAAACTACCCAAGCTCTACACTCAGACCTTGGCCTAAAGAAGTTATTACTTGGCAGCTGTGGACACATTTGGTGTCAGACACATTAATAATGCTCTGATCCCATCCCAAAGAAATTATGTCCCAGATAAATATTTGCTTCACCAGAGGCATAGAAGCCTGTCAAATACTGTTGGCCAACTGCAACTTTCAAGTGTTTGAACATGCCGGTTTTTGAATTTCCCTCTGCTCACCCAGGTACATTCTGAGCAGCTGGCACCCTGACATTACAGAGGTCACAGTCTAACATGGATGCACTGAACCGGCTGCAAACGGGCAAGAAAGTGTCTGGAAGATCACCTGGAGGTGTTCACAGCAATGGGGAGCACTGGGCACTGCATGGCACTGGAACCTGTGAGCATCTTTTGGGCCACGTTTCCTTGTTTGCTCCCATTAATGCTGGTCTGGACAAGCAGGCCAGAGTGTGCATAAGGGAATTTCAGCCTGGCAGGAGGGCTGAGTCTGGATGTCAGTATCTCCTTTGTTGAGGATTACATTTAGTGCTCGGTGTCCAGCTGCAGGCTGAGCTCTGGGGAGAAGCCTGAGCCTGAGGCAAGGGACTGTGAAACTGCCAAAGGGCAGTGGGACATGCGGTGCCAGCCAGGAGCCCGGACACTCAGGGACACGGAAGGAGTGAAGGGTTTCAGATATGACTCTGCTTGGATTGTTCTTGTGAGGGTGTAAGAGCCCTGAGGTTTCTTCATTTGGGATCCCTCCTTGAAGGCACCCAGCTCAAATTGTTATTTTGTTGTGGTACGGTGATTAAACTATTTTAAGGATTGAGATGTCAGAGACGTTGCTGTGGGAAACCTGGGGTTGAGCCCCTAAGGAAACCTTGTCTGACTGTGGGGTGTGTAGCTGCCAGGGCCAGCTCAGGTGGTATGAGTGCAACTGCTGGAGAGGCTTCTGGATGGTTGGGCAGGGAAGTTTCCTTAATGCCCATTGCAGGGCTGTGTTTTCCTGTTTGTCAAGCAGCACAGGGTTCCAATAAGCTGCTGTGCCGTGACATGGTATTTGCTGTGACCTCCACCTGTGAGGCTGGTGAGCTGTGAGCAAGGTGTGGGAAACCCAACTGGGTGTGTGGGATGGGGCAACCCTGGATGTATAGAAAGACTGGGGAATGAAATGCTGGAAAGCAGAATCGTGGAAAGGGACCTGGGGGTCCTGGTCTGTGGCAAATTGAACATGAGCCAGCAGTGCCCTGGCAGCCAGGAGGGCCAAGCGTGTCCTGGGGGGCATCAGGGACAGCATGGCCAGCCTGGCAAGGGAGGGGATTGTCCCCTCTGCTCTGAGCTGGGGCAGCCTCACCTCCAGTGCTGGGGGCAGTTCTGGGTGCCACAAGACATTGAACTAATAGAGTGTCCAAAGGAGGGCAATGAAGATGGTGAAGGGACTGGAGAAGCCGTATGAGGAGTGGCTGAGGTCACTTGGTGTGTTCAGCCTGGAGAAGACTGAGGGGAGACCCCATTGCAGTCTGCAGCTTCCTGGTGAGGGGAAGAGGAGGGGCAGGCACTGATCTCTGTGGTGACCACTGAGAGGACCGGAGGAAACTGGCGTGCAGCTCAGTCAGGGGGAGTTTAAGTTGGATATTGAGGAAAGGTTCCTCTCCCAGAGGGTGTTTGGGCACTGGAACAGGCTCCCCAGGGCAGTGGTCACAGCACCAATCCCGACAGAGTTCAAGAAGCGCTTGGACAACGCTCTCAGGCACACGGTGTGACTCTTGGGGATGGTCCTGTGCAGGAGCTGGACTCGATGATCCTTGTGGGTTCCTTCCAACTCAGGACATTCTGATTCTATAACCCTCTCATGAGCCGAGCACGTCACGACGGACGAGAGCAGAGGGGCTGAGGGACCCGGCACCAGAGCTTGGCTCCGGGGAGGTCCCCGCCGTCACCCCGTGCCCGGCTGTCCCCGCTGTCCCCGCCGTGCCCCGGTGCCCGGCTGTCCCCGCCGGGAGGCGCCGCCCCCCCCCGCCATGGCCCGGGACGTGTTCACGACAGTGTCGCGGCGGGGCTGCCGTACGGCCGCTGNTCCCCGCTGTCCCCGCCGTGCCCCGGTGCCCGGCTGTCCCCGCTGTCCTCGCCGTGCCCCGGTGCCCGGCTGTCCCCGCTGTCCCCGCCGTGCCCCGGTGCCCGGCTGTCCCCGCCGGGAGGAGCCGCCCCGCCCCGCCATGGCCCGGGACGTGTTCACGACAGTGTCGCGGCGGGGCTGCCGTACGGCCGCTGCGCGGTTTCCGGCGGGCGGTGCGGATGGCGTCCGGGCCGGAGGGCGAGCGGAGCCGGGAGCGGCGGGAGCGGCGGGAACGGGAGGCGTTGCTGGCGCAGGTGGGGTGACCGGCCTGGCCCGGCCTTGCCCCGGGGCCTTCAGCATCCCCCCGTTCCCCGGGATTGGCATTGGGTGCTGCGCGGTGTCGGTGCGCTCCGGAAGGCTGCCCTGGCCGCCGGAGGAGGGGACGCCGTGGGGAGAGCCCCTTCTGTGCCCAGGGGAGCCGGGCTGCGGCACCGGCAGTGGCAGGACGCAGTCTGGAATTCCTGAGTGACACCCGCCTGGTTTCGTGCGTTTTGCCACTTGTGGTATCCATCCTCTTGGTGTTGCACTTATGTATTTCTGTGTTTACCCTTTGGAAAGGGCCAGAGTCGGTCTTCTTTATACTCTTCAGGTTTTTTTATACATTGGTAAGATGGCACCACCCTCACTCTAGGCTGAACAGGCCCAGCTCTCAGCCTTTCCTTGAATGAGACATAAAAGGCTGTTCCTTCTCCTTGTCTTGTGGCCTGTCTTTCCTAAAGAGCCTGTATCCCTCATTGCAGCACTCAGGTCATGGAGTGGTAATAACTTGTAGTTGTGTGCGTGTGTTAGGAAACGGGAGCCTGATTTCGTAGGATCAATTACTTGCCTGGTGATGTGTTGCTGTACTGTAAGACAAGAATTAGGAGGCTCCCACTCACAGGTGCTTTGGTAGAGCTGCTGTGGCTTGGAGACCCGTGCTAATGCTAATCCCGATGCATTTTGTTCAAAACCTGCCTGTGTGCTAGTTTTGGTATTTGTGGTGATTCTTGTTGCGACTTGTGAATGCTGAAGTCACAAATGGCACATCACTTAAGTGACATGGCTTGTTTTGGAGTTTAAGGGGAGGATAACAAGAGAAGTATATGAGAAAGAATATGGAAAGAGAACGAGGTTATGATGATGGTCTTTTGACAAAAGGGTAAGGGTAAGCAGCAGCCAAGTCTTACTGGGCAAAGATATCGTCAGAAAAAAAGTAGTGGGAAAATGGCCTGAATAGCTGATGCTTACACAACAGTGATGCCTTTTCTGAAGGCAGAGCAGGAAGAGAGAGGATTTCATGTAATATATCGTGTGGGCATCGCCCTTGTACAGTTGTGGAACCATTCTTGGCAATAAAAGTTCCCTTCAGTGATTTCCCCCCTTTTGACCAGCAGTTGAGGGGAAATTCACTTAACTTAGTGAAAGTGAATCGCACTACCCTGCAAAACTTTGTTGATGTTGTTAAGATGTTCATTGCTTTACTTGAACTGCTGTATGTGTTTAAGAGTGCTCCTTTGCTCAGTCCAGCCTCTTAGATGTTCAGAAAATACACTTAACAGCAAGCAAAGCTCATGGAGGGCACTGTTATCCTACTTTACCTTTCCTTCTCAGCTGGTGCCGCTTGTACAGCAAGCTGCCCGGGCCAATGCCACTGCCTTAGAATTCTAGAGCAGCCCTGGCTGGAAAGACCTTGAAAGATCACTTGGTCCCACCCCTCGTGGGAAGGGGAGCCTAGGTGAGATTGTTTAGTCCTCTGTTCAGTCATGTCCTGAGAAACTCCAGTGAGGGTTTTAAGGAAGCTCTCCTGTCTGACCATTCAGGAAGCACAGTCCCCCCCCAGGATGCACTCCCACCACCCGAGGCTGGCACTGCTGGCAGTGAAGCCCCTTTGCAGAGGGCAGCTCCAGTGAGCCAGCATGTGCTCTGCTTGACTCCCTACACACAACACTCATGCTCAGTCAGACAAGTTTCCCTTACCTGCCTGACCCCAGGTTTTCCATAGCAGAGACATTTGGATCCTTAGAACAATTTATTCATGGTGCAGAACACAACCAGCTCGACCTGGGTGGCTCCAAGGAGGGACCCTGAACAACCAAATCCCTGAGCTTTTATACTCTTGAGTCAAAGCGTGCCATAGTCTGGAGTCCTCCTGCTGAGTCCTTGGCTCCTGCAGTGTCTCTGGGTGTCTGCTCTCCTGGCTGGCCCCAAAGGCCTCTCTGTTGGCAAAGGGGCAGCACCAGCTCATGGCCTTTTTGCCTGGGGCACAGGTTGTCTTTGGCAGAGTTCCAGTAGTTGCTCGAGGTATCTTGAGCAGGGAGGCTACACTTCCCACTCCACTGTTAGGATATGTCTCAAAGAGCTGCTGCACTTCAGCACCGGGGCTACAGTGTTAGGATATGTCTCAAGAGTTCTTTGATGTTACTGTAGCTTCATAGGTCCTAACTCTCAGTGTTAATATATTCTTGTAGGTTCAGATTCTGCTCATCGGCCTTGCTGAAGAGTATTAGAGAAAGTGATTTGGAGTTTTTAGAATGAAACCAAATCTCGTATATTTTCTTATTGCTAAGCTGTGATGTATGAAAAGGTATGTATGTAGGATCTTTGTTGAATTTTGTAATTTTCCTTGAGTTTAACAAGAAACAGGCCATCATTGTATTGTTCAGCATATTTTTAAAATGCCATGAATACAAATTACTCCTATATGAATATCCTAAAAATGCATCTGCAATATTTGTGTGATCCTAAAGAAAACCCAGTATGCAACCCTAATTTTCTGGAGTAAGGCAAACACTGATTTTCTTTGTACAGCAGTGGACTCAGAGTTGGCTTTTGCCACTCAAAACTAACAACTGGGGAGTAAATAGCTCTATAATGATGCTACATCGTTGCTCAGACAAAAGCTGATCAAGTGTTGGAACTACTGTGAGAGGAATAAGAAACAAAGGAAATGGTTGCACTGACGTATTACCCATTTCTGTATAGTGTCAAATAGCTTATGCAGCCCTGGTCCCAGCATCTCAAGAAGAACCAAACAACCTTGGAGAAGGTGCGAAGGAAGGCCCAGAGATGATCTTGGTGCAGACTGTCCAAGGGCTCTAGAGGTTTTGAGATGAGGGAAGATTGGCTGAAAATGAGATTAATACAAGAGAGTTCTGTAAAATTGTTAAATGATATGGAGAAGGAAATAGAGAAGTGCTGGTTCTTTCAGGTGAAGAACTAGGTTGTATTAAGCCTTTTACCGGTAGCCGGCTTAAAGCAGACAAAAACAGTGAACTTTCAGATGATGCACAGAGAAATTGTAGGGTCTCTTGTACAGCATGTTGCAAATACCAACACTGCACTTACATCCAGACAGGAATAGCCTAAAATCTAAAATAAATGTTAAAAGCTATTGATTGAAAAGTTGTTGAGCCTCAAATTGCTGGAGGATGCAGGAATATTTTGGAGATAGCTCACTTTGAACTTAAGCCTGTATACACTTCAGCTTCCTTGGGCATTGCTGGACATTTTTTAGTTGGGATATAGCTTAGATTCTCAATTCTGAGAATGTCAGAGCATTGAGAAATCCAATACAGGGAAGCAGAATGGAGTATAATTTGTGAAATACTAGCCACTATGATTCTTCAAATCCATTTTTCGTGGAGTGTAGGAATGGATCTGGAGACAATGATGTAGTTTTCTACAGAAGTTAACCATTAGAGATGCTTGGTCCCTATGTGGCCAATGAGAAATTTCCCCGATGTGGCTTTTCAACTTCTTACTGAAAGTCACAGTATAGAGCCTGTGTTATATTTCTACATTGCTATGTTTTCACTTCCCAGCAACCTATAGCTAAGTCAGATTCTCTGATTTTCAAAGGTTCTCTTGGGTGCATTGGGTAATACTGAAACATATATTAATGATCAGATGGGTTTCTTTGCTGTTGCGTTGTGGAATTGCTGTGTTCATCATCTTAGGAATGTTCTTGAACTATTTCTTTTCCTTGCAGTAAGAATGAAAAGTTGAAGTAAGGAGAGGCCATGTTGAAGGTTGGGAGTTTTTCCCCCCGCCCCCTTTTCTATACCAAAGTTTTAGAATGTATTAACAAAAGTGTATCATAAGCATTTTATCCTGTATAAGTCCATGTGGGTCAAAGGAAGCTGCAGAGATTCCTTTTTTACTAATTTGGCTGATGAAGAAATTTAGAAATGAAACTTTTTTTTTTAAACTGTTTTCATGTTTCCTCTTCCCATTTATGGACCCAATAACCTAATATGCTATGTAAAAGGACGACATTTTAAAGACTTCTCCTGTAGCTACTCTGTTATTTCTGTGAAAAGTCAATCTAGCATTTTATAATGTGAAAGTGTGAGGATGTCATAATTGCCATGTCAATACTCTCCTGTCTGCTTTTCAGAAATGGACTTGTTGCTGCCTGTGTGAGAACAGATTAATGTCCTAAGTGTATTGACTTTCTCTGCTTTACTTTGATTGTGGCTGGACTGCCTGCTGCAGTGGAACAGCCAGACAGTCGAGGGAGGAGATTGTCCCGCACTGCTCTACACTGGGGCAGCCTCACCTCGAGTGCTGGGGGCAGTTCTGGCTGCCACAATATAAGAAAGACATTGAGCTATTAGAGTCCAAAGGAGGGCCACAAATACAGCGAAGGGCTTAGAGGTTGCAGGAGTATGATGACTGAGGTCACTTGGCTGGTTCAGTGAAGAGAAGAGGAGACTGAGGGGAGACCTCATCGTGGTCTGCAGCTTCCTCGTGAGGGGAAGAGGAGGGGCAGGCACTGATCTCTTCTCTGTGGTCATCAGTTATAGGACCTCTAGGAATAGCCTGAAGTTGAGTCAGGGGAGGTTCAGGTTGGACATTAGGAAAACGTTCTTCACCCAGAGGTGTTTGGGCACTGGAACAGGCTCCCCAGGGAAGTGGTCACAGCACCTGCCTGACAGAGTTCAAGAGGTGTTTGGACAATGCTCTCAAGCACATGGTGTGACTCTTGGGGTGACTGACTCTGTGCAGGGCCAGGAGTTGGAGTCGATCTGTGTGGGTCCCTTCCAACTCAGGATATTCTATGATTCTGTGAACAGAACTAGGAGAAAACTATTGCAAGACTTTTTCTCAATGTGTTTTGATTGTCTTGCTTAGAAAGGCAGCAAGAGATTAGCAGGAACTTACCACAGCTGACTAACAGACAAGTCAAGACAGTTATTTGGTGGTTGTAATCCTGGAAGTCCTTTACTTTGGGAAAGACAGTTGGAAAGCTGTGTTGTCTTTGCTTCTGGAAATCTGAGAAATTTACAGAAATAACTCTACTTCAGCAGAACTGTTTCTGGAAAGATGAGATATTCAGCCAACTCACCTTAAGGAGATTTTTGTTATGAAATAGTGAACTTGCACTTGTTCTGATGAACCAAAATGCCACACAATTCATTGATCAAGATTTCTCTTTTAAGTCTTGGAAGTGTATTCTTTTATTTGTGTAATCTGTCTTCCAAACTGCACTGATAGAACCCAGCAGCTGATAATGTTTATGATAATGATCAGTAATCACATAATTAAATGTTGACATGCAAATTGTTATAAAGCTTCAGAAATAGCATCTTGTTTTGATGAGCACGACAGTTCATGACACTGCTATTTTGGATTACAAGTTTACAGCAAGAAAATAATCTGATGGGTGTTGTGGTACATGCAGAGATGTGTATTTTTCCTAGACATGAACACTTCTTATCAAGACTTCAAATTTTGGATTATTCTTGCATCTGTTGTATCATATGTTATTTTTGTATTTTAGGGTTGCTCTTCTGTTACTTGGGTTTTCTTCCATGGACTTTGAGTCTTTCACTCTTTGGCCTCTAACGGCGATGTGATTTGATGATTCCTTGTGCAGAAAATCCTCCCTTTTAATTTTTAAGGATTACTGACAGATTGGAAGTTGAGTGTAGATAAATAAGACCTCAGTCACATAATGTATGTTATTGAAACAATGATAATAAACTGATACCATAAAACAAGTTCATTGCACAAACAAGAAATTACGTGTTTAGTTTTACTTATTTATATTTCTGAAACTTACTTATATTTCTGAAA